>QYTT01082905.1:0-21887 GCA_006980735.1 Dasypogon diadema
TGCACTCACAACAGACCGTGAGCTCTGGCTCGCTTTCTGCTGGCTGCCGCTGGTATATAAGCGAAAAATGGTTAGAGTTTCCTTTGGACTGAAAATTTTATGTAATTTTGTTAGGCAAGACATATTAGATTTGATATCATTAAAAAGGCAAAGAACCGGGCTTTAATTGCTTAGAAGATAATTTTTTCGTAGAATGGATAGTTTAGGCACCAGCAAGTGATGAACAAAAAGTTTTATCGTGTGGTCCATAAGAATCAATGTAATTTGAGTGAATTCGAGGGCCTATACCTTCACATAGAGAATTTCTACTTCATGGCTTGTTAAGTATATATCCCGGGGGTTTTGCCAGGAGTAATAAGTAAAGAGAGCCTGTTTAAAAAAAAAGTCGAAATTGGTTCGGGGCCTGCTCCAAAGGAACGAACGACATTTCGAGTTCGTGGAATAGGTTTGGACAGAGGAAACCTTTTCGCCAAAATACTTTCTTCTTCACGACATGCTTCAGTTGGAATGTAAATGAAATTCATATGAATAATATTTTCAATTGCTCAAGAGTATAGTTGATGTGGTGTTGTTATTTGGTCGATATAGGGGCCAATCTTTTCACTGTACAACCGACAGTCCGACACCATACCAAATATTTTTTTCTATGAAAGAGAAAGTGCCATTTTCCTCGATATTTGAAGTCCCATGGTTAACTAAAAACGGACAAAAATCCGGACAAACGGACTGAGCCGCGGAATCATCTGAAAAATAAAATATCTTTTCTATTGTTTCACTATTGTTTCTTAAAAATCCGACCAAGTTTCATTGAAAAACATGTAGCAGAACAGTGTTATCATTCAAACAATCGAATATAAAAAATAAATTTTAGTGAACTACCTCCATGAATATTTGCCTATGAATTATTCCAGTGAAAACTTTACACTATATCTTGTACAAGGAAAAAATTGTTTTCTGAGAAGTCCATGATAACCATATGCAACGCTAAGAGATAATTTTCTGCACTTAGGAAGCTAGTCTGTTTCTTTGCAATAAACGAATGTGGTAAAAGTTGAATAAGTTTTCTTTCGAGTGTGTCAATAAAATTTTCTGCACTTTCAATAACAATCTCTATATATGATCTATCTGCATTTATCCATTGAAGGTATTGAACTGAATCAATATAGCCTTTACTTAAAATTTGTTCTAGATTTTCTCTAATAACTGAAAAACTTGTAAAACTATAATATGTGCGAAAAAACAGTTTATGTGAGGAGGATTACATAACATCATTGCAATACAATTTCTGTAATTTGTAAAAAATTATAGAGTTTAGATTTCCATTTGAACAATGTTTTTTACCCACTCTACCATCAGTTTTTTTCTGATACAAAGAGCAAACACATACAACATGATTCCCACTTTCACCTGTCAAAATGCAATTTTTTGAGCGAAGAATTTGGAAAAGTCTACTTTAATATGGTGTCGGTATCTCTTAACTTTCGGAGATTTTTACAAAGTATGCCTTGCTTCAGAATCATGTTCTTGGTTTTTTTCACCATAATTTCCGCACCTTAGCACATAATTATTGCAATAGAGACAGTCTTAAAGATCTTAAATTTTTCTGGGGGTCCCATATTTTAGTTTTTTTTCTTTTTTGCTAAATTTTGAGATATTTGACCATTGATAGAATAGTGGTAAATAGAATGCCTAAACCCTAAATATTTGTATTGATTAACCACCTCTACATTAGAATCGTTATAGCTCCAATGTTCTTCAAACCGTTTTCTTACATTATTGTTTTGGATTTTTATAAACTGAAAAAGGAGAATGGTACAGGATTCAAATTGGAGCCTTGTTTAATGTCTACTGATGTTTTAAAACCCTGGGATGCTTCTTTTCAATTCCACACGGCACCTTCATTCATGTGCTGTAACCTGCACGGAAACTGGATTCTTTTACAAGGCCATCATTAATCTTTTATTCTTTTACAAGGCCATCATTAATAATTAAAATTACTGTTATACATTCTGAGTAACTATAAAACTCATACGGAATGCGATCAAGTTCAGGTGCTTATTATTTTCTGATGTGTTAATGACCAACAACATTACCTCCATGTTGACGATCGTGAAAAACTATCTTCGATACATTCTTAATTCTACAAGTCTTCTTCGCCTTATTAGAAAATTTGTACATTCTAATTCTAATTATACTCTAAAAATTCTACTCATAAAAGAAAACACGTGTGTGATCTATGACGCAAAATCGACACTTGAAGTACTAAAGCGCTGCACTAAAAGGACATACATTTTCCTGCCAAGAATCTCAAGCTATCCACCGAGCTGAGTTTGAAGGTGTCCTTAATATCGATCATATCTGGCAATCGAGCAAATCGATACGACTGGGGCGTATAATGGAAGAACCAGGCGGAATCCCTCCATATGGTTCGGCGTTTGACTATTGGAGTTTATCTTGTACAAAACGAAAAATAGTTACATGACTGTTGTTTACATTATTTCAATTGAGAATTTCTATGATAGGATCCTGTGATGCACTCTAGTCTGTATAAAAATATAATCTAATTCTATGATTTTATTGTGATAAAAATTCTATTTCATATTATACTCTTCATTAAGTTGGTATAAACCAACTAGATTACACAAGTTGCCAAATTTATCATTTCCTCATGAAAGAAATAATTTCCGCTTAGAGTTGAATAAGTGCAAGTATAGATGTAATTCTTTGGAAATACTCATCTACAATAGAAACACAAACAACCATTGTCTGTAAAATTCCGCTTCGAATATGTCGGAATTTCTGAAAATATTAAAAAAATATATATTTTATGGATTATGTTGCTAAAACTGTCGTCCAGTGCATTTGATTAAGATCGTGATATGGTAAAATTTCACGTTTGCCAGTAAACTTTGGTTCCCAAGAAGAAGCACCAAAAAGAAGATACAATTTAATGGGCAATATATTCTGCCTGAAATTAATATCAATTCCTGGCAATTTCCTTTTGTGGTTTTACGCATTATTGACCTATAAAACCTGTCATATAATCACCTGAAATAGGAAAGAATAAGTTATAAGTTAAACCGCACATTTATCGAGGGATACGATCAACTTTTAGTTTTCTCACAGGCCAGATCGATTTCACATCCGTCCGGTTTTCTGTTCTCTTTTGGTTAGAAAACATTCCCGGACATTCTGTGACAAAGGGGAACACCAATGGCTACTGGTATACCTTGTATAAATAATATCATGCTTTCGGTCAATGCGTTACTAAAATTGATACTTTTGCTCACCTATTGACGTTAAATATATCTGATATAGCTGTGATTCACATTGATTTCCTGAATATTGAAGTAGACGAACGAAGCATTTTAACCTTTGGGTTAATTTATTTCCGCATGAGACAGAGCAGGAGACAGAGGGAATCCGTAAAAGTACGTGGAGGACTTTAGTTGGCTTTTAGTGTTTTGGATTGCATAATTAATTAGAATTTTTTTATTGAATAATTATGTACTAAAAAGCAAAGTGTGGAAATTTTCATCGAAAATTTTTATGTAAACCTTCTTAACTGAACAATTTTTTATACTAGGGGAACGCCGTGAGTTTTTGATCGGACTAAACATATTAAACAATATATAGGGGACGAAACGTTGAAACTGATGCTATGCTGATCTACTTAAAAATTTATATCTCCTGTCAGAAATTTTGAATACTCTTCTAATTACATGAATAGTAAGTTGTAGGTATATAGGCGATAGTATATGAAGGTGGATTATATAGGTGCGATCCTTAGAGGTTTCACAATAAGAATTTCCCGGCTAATTATTATAAACAATACAATAAATACAAAAAATTAATTTTAATAATTTTTGTTATGTCCTCCTTTTTTATTTATGTTTTTTTTGCATTTATAATTTATAATTTTATAAAAAACTACTGGGCTAAATGTCATAAAAATTTTATGTAGAATAGCATATATCAGGGAACATTGATTAGTGCTAAAATAGGTTTGATAGCATCAATAGTTTTCAGGAAATCATTAAATTTATTCTTTTATGTTATTTTCTAGTTTGTTTTTTGATAAATTTAAATGAACTAGATCGACTTCTATAAATATTTAGACATATATAGTTGTTGCCGAAATGCATTGATTAGCATAATTAGTTTACGAAATAACATTGAATTAATTTGTTCAGTTTTTTTTTCTTAACTAAAAAAGGACTGAATTCAGTTTAATAAAAATTTAATGGGACATAGTTGGCATCCAAGCACATCAATTAGCGCCAGAATGAAGTCGATTGCATATTTCGTTCGTAAGATGTCGTTAGAGAAAAATTTATTGACATTCATACATACATTTTCTTAAAAATAGTATAAATCAATGCTACAGATTTTGAAACGTAAAGGTATACTGAAATTTACCATTTAGATTTTTGATCCAAATGCAATAACTGGCAGTTAGTCACATTTTTATTACATTTTATATTTATCACTGTTTAACACTGAAAGAAAAAGCAATGTGTAGTATGCTCACGGGCTATGACCCGATAATTGTGACTTTTGGTGATATAAATTGTTATTTTTGGGCTTACAACAATTGCTTTTGGTAAAACAATACATAGCTGTTAAGTATTCTCTATGATTCCAAGAGTATTCTCTATGATTCCAAGGATCACTTTGCTGTTGCTGTCCCGAAAACGCACACAAAATTGAAAGCTCTGAGCTCATAATTTTTTTCAGTGAAGTTATTGAATCGAGTAAATTTTATCTGTTTCCCAAAAGTTTGTAATGAAAATAAGTGCATTTTAATAAGTGTTATTAAAGTTAATTAAAGAGTTTAATGATAGTGTTTTTGGGAACTAAAAAAATATTAAAAAATAATAGAAAAATAAATTTTCCTCAAGAAGTTTTTATTTAAAAAATTACACAAATGAAGGGGCTAGTCGCAAGCCTTTTCGTCTTCTATGCTTTTTGGGAAAAGTCTTTGAGAAAATATTATACATGTAGTAGGCCATTAATTACATTATTGAAAATTCACTGTTATCCGTCTGGTAGTCAGATTTTTGACCATCTCATAATTGTGAGACCGCGCTATTGAAGCCCCTAAGGAAGCTTTCTAGCCAATTCTCATTTTCCGCAACTGCTATTAGACTGATTGAGAGCTTCCTGTATAAGCGTTGCCAATCTGTAAAAGTAGAAAACATCTCATTGGATCTGGATTTCCTTCATTGTGGGGTACCGCAGAACTCCATTCTTGGTCCACTCCTATTCTGTCTATATACAAACGATCTTCCCGATTAACATAATAGAGGATGCATCTGTACATTTGTATGCTGATGATGTACAGATTTACTTCAGCCGGCAAACTGGAATGTTGGAGGATTGTGTGTGTTGCCTAAATGATGACCTCCAGAGCATCTATGACTGGGGAGTACATGATCCTATTTTCAATTCCAATAAATCTTATTACATGAAGAATACAGAGAAATTGTAAATTCTGAAAACTTTTCTCCTATACTGTTGGAGGTAAGTTGGCAGTGAAAAGTTTAGGTATCGACCTCAATGCTGAATTAACTTGCTGTGCCCATGTCGAATCCGCTCTTGGTAAGTTTGAGACCACCGTATCAAATAATTATGGGCCAATTGTAGTCTGCTCTCAATCAATTTTCTAAGAAAACTTATTAAGGATCTTATAATTCCCCATTTTTCATTTGGTTGCACAATTTTTCTGCTTCTCATCGTGTCCTGAGGTTCCTACATAAATTTATACAGGGTGTCCCGATTTCAGATGCTAACCCTTTAAGCGGTGATTCCCTGGCTTATTCTAAAAAAAATTGTATGGGAAAAGTGATCTATCTGCCATACTTAGGTCTTGTTTTACAGGTAATTGATGAGGCTTTATTCATGTATCAACCTCATTCATGTATATTTCTCCACTCAATGAATATTGCCTTTGAAATATGTAAAATTTTCTTTTTTTTCAATAAATTTTAGATAAGATTGCATTTTCCTAGAAAACTTCCCCAACTAACGAGTCAGAAGTAAGTGCTCATATAGCGTCATGTTCACGCAAAAAGATTTTCTTTGTCCATAGGACCGTAGAGATGTAGTTCAAAGGCAAGAGAACTGATATCTCGAGAACTATACAAAATATCAGAACGTGTGTTGTCTAAAATGAAAGGAAGATGCATACCGCAAGCGGTAGTATAATCTATATATTAATTATCTATATGTCAATTATACAAAGAAAGCTCCCGGTTCCGTATTTCAGCCACTTTTTTTATATGGAGTTTCATCGAGCTTTTCTTGAAATTTTATAATGGCAACACTGATCCGCATCAGTTCGGGGTTGTGTTCATTACTTTGGGGTTGCGTTCCCGGGTAACTTTTGTGTTAAGTTCGGTGTTTGCCACGGATAAGTATGCAATACATTGATTTATTGGAACTTTTTTCATTTCATTATTCTGCATGGTAAAATATTTTGCAAGTTTTTTTTTATTGCTTCCTTGCATGGGAGAATTAGGCCTACAGGGGACAGCTCTGAAAAACACGCTTTGAAATTTAAGGTGCAAATTGAGGAAACATATAAAAACGATATGTCACTCATATACCTTCAATTTGTGCAATTGCACAGCGGTCTCCTAGTAAAATAAAATGTAGTACATAGTGAGTCACTTTGTGTATACGACGGACGTCCCCGGAGTGAGGGTGGGTGCGAAGTTTATGGAGAAATAGAATTCGGATCCTGTTTGAATAGGTGCAGCCTGTAGTCCTGGGAAAAAACAGAAGATAGTAGTCGGTTCCAGATTCGCATAGTTCAGCCCTGGTAAAGACGGTTCGTTGCTCGGGTATCATACATAGGCATTAATCTACAAGGAATCGGTTAATGTAGTGATTATTTTTAATTCGGATGGGCTAAGGTTAATGAACGTTGCTGAGCACTAAAACCCTTCCAAAAAAAATTTTAAAGCTATTTTGAAAATTCAATTTTAATTAAAGAAATTCCATTTTTCTACACACTCACTCTGCAGTAAACTGTGTAAAATTGAACTCGTTTGTTGACATATCGGATTACAATAATTATCCTGTTAATTTACCCTTTTTCTTTTCCCTTTTGTCTCCCATTCTTGCAATGCCTGCCTGGGCCTGCCTTTTAAACTCTTCCTCCTCTCCGGCAAATTTAAGTTTTTACTGTTAATTTGCCCGTGAATTCTTGAGCTCCTGCAAAACAGCTATCGTTTACAGATTAAAAAGTTGCTTTTGTCCCCCTTTTTGTACTCGGCTCGGCTCGGCTCATGAAAGACGATCTCAATATTCATTTTCTGCTTACCTCTTGGTTATCTGCTGCCACAGGGCGAGAAGTATTATATCTCATAATCCTGTTGCATGCATGCATATTTATGTAGGAGTACAGCACAGCTATCAAATTCCGTCAGAATAATTTGTTTTTCTTTAAAATCGAGTAAAATTTTATAGAATTTCCCGGAAGAAAAACACCTCCTTCCATTTAGAGCCGCGGCTCGGGGGGACTTTATACACAAACACGACGACGACGACGTGCTGAGCACCAACGAAAATCAATTATCAGAGCGGCTCATACCAAATTCGAAAACGCGTTAAATTAAGTGATTTTGCAAATAGGCAAGAACCTGTTGTAACAGCAAATAAACACACCAGAAATCGTGTATGACATTGAAAACCGGGCACCTGTTACGTGCCAGGGGTAAACGTAAACGAAAAAAGATAAATTACATTTGCTACCGGAAATCAATGAAAAATTTTCAATTTTAATGAAACAACAGAACTAAATTTCATAGCAAAACATAAAATCGTTTCCTTCAATTGACCGTAAAATACGCTACAGTATGCCTCCATTGATAGTGTTCAGTCAGCGGTAACAAGAGTTCAATTCAACAAGTGCCCTCCCAATTGTTGATCAGATCGTTTCAAACTGGATTAACAAAAACATGTGGAAAAAATGTAAATTTGAAATATATAAAAAATCCAATCAATAATTAATTTCAGTCATAGAACCCAGATAAAAAATTAAACCATGCATCCGATAGTTAATGGAAAACTCGCCGACCAGAAAAAGCTTCAACGGGCCCCCATTCAATTCAAGTCCATTGGAGCGGGTCAAAGAGAGCATTCGTCCAGCGAGCGAGTGGTGTCCACACAAAAAAAACAAAAAACAAAAAAGATTTTAAGGTTTTCCATTTAATCAAGCCCTGGACTAGGAATGTGCCGGTTGTTTATCTCAAATCTTGCAAAATTAATAAAATTATTTCTCTTGATTACTTAACTTCCCCCAATTGAATGGCTGCTGGTGACATGGCGGGGGTGACTAGAAAAGTTGGATGGCTCGAAAGAGGACCCTTTTCAAGTTTGTGTAGAAACGAGAAGATTCATCAGAAAGGGTTGACATTTCGCAGCCTTAGATTGAGTCATGCGATAGCAATTGAAGATGGCCGGATGTTAAATGGTACAAAAGATCACCCCCCGTTTGTAATCAACATCTCATTTTATGCCTTCTATTGCAATGGGCTTTCATCCCTTTGAGGCCTTTCGGGGCATTGTTGGCGCTTTCAATAGATACGTATGATTCGGAGGAATTATTCTTCTGCTGATCTTTTGTTTGCTTTCTGCTGACATAGATGAATTTCGTAATGAATTATTAGTGGAAAGTTAAATGGTCCGAAAAATCTATTCTGAAAGGGCATGGAAATTGGGTGAATTAAGAAAATTTCAATTTCTCGACTCTCTCCAGCTGGAGGCAGTTTAAAAGCGGATTCAATTCATTTAATGCTGGCTCTGTCCACGTGTGTTTTCACACTTGCTAAAAATACCTTTAGTGATTCACAAATTGTTCTAGTTTTTCTTATTTTCAGTGGAGCTGGACAAAAAGAAAATATGATAGCCACTAAAAACACCAACGAAGGTATTTTATTACTCGCGCTGCAAGCAACAGTTGCATATTTTAATTGGCGCCACTATAAAATCTCAAAATGTTTTTGAACATTAAAATTAAATTTATATTCAACGCTGACTCCTTTTACTGTACGTGTACAGTCTATGCTAGTCGACACTGATATAAGGAGTTCAGGATGGATCATTCCCAGAAATTATGGGTGTCATCATTTAGTGGCTACCACCCATGGCTCATGCAAGGGTAAGCATAGCACACGAGGTATGACAACAAAGAAACCTGGAAAACTTACATATTTCGGATTTTTATGGCAACTGTAGCAAAACCTGATCTATTTATAGTCCACCTTAAGTAAATGCCTTTTTCGATAAATTGTGTGATCAATCGATTGACTAACCGAGATTACTGGTGTCCGGCTGATGAGATGTTGTTTGACAGCTGCAGAAGCCTATGACACAGCTCTTTATGGCAATTCCAGATGTCCATGGCCACAGAGATGACCAGTTTGGTAGGCTTTTTTAAATATCGAAATCACTCCCTGATATGCAATTAATAATTAGACCCTCATTATGTTGCAATTAATGCAAATGACACTTGAAAGCCTGTTTTTTGTTGCTGCTTTTAATTAGAGTCTCCGTTACCTTATATGGGGGCATGGTACGTGCCAGCAACAGGTGTTGATGTCCAACTGAAACTGAAACAGCTAATTAAAGTTATTTTTATGGTTATTTCGTTGTTAAATCGCACCCAAATTGGCACTGTATCTGTTGCATATTAAAATAAAAAAAAACTCTTTAAACAAAATATTCTGCTGCTGTCTGTCCATTTCAGTAATTTAATCCGACGGATTTATTTTCCAGACAAACGACCAAGTAACCCATACAAGATACGTATATTCAGTATGGTGCAAAGACTCTCTTCTTTAGACAGCTTTAGGAGTCATATACAGAAATTCAAATTCAAGGAAAGCAACATAATTCCCCTACTCACAGATCTGCTAATGTTATGAACTGCATGGAATCCACCAGATTAAGATAGTATAATGATATTTTCTTACTGTATTACATTAGTACACCGCGCGTAACTTTCCACCGGGAAGAGGATGTCATACCTCATTGATGTAGTATTGCATACTTATCATCTACCATCTGCTGAAAACCGCAACGAATTGAACATAGAGTTGTCGTAGGCAGACAGACTGCAGAAACAAACATCGACTTTCGAAATGGGTATTGCTCGTTTTTTCTGTATGAATTCTGCCCATATTTTCCACTGATCCTATTTTCATAGACGTATTCTTGCATACTTCACGTTATGCACGTTTAATTCCTCGCTGGGTTTATACGTATATGAGATAATACCAGGAGATCTGCTGAGAAGGTTGTAATGGTTTCACGATATAAAAAGGGACTTTTTTCTTAATTTTAACTATATTTACTTATTTTCCTAAAGCAGTGTGTAAAAAGATCAAAATATAATATCTGAATACTCTTCTCATTTAAGGGCGGGGAATAGATATTTTATTGCAGACATTATAGTCACACTGAACGTGACTTGAAAAGAGCAGAAGACTATAAAAAATTGCAGCAAATTTTCTGATTTTCCTAATTTTGTTTTTGTATTAAAGACCAAGCATACAAATCCATACATAGAATTCGTAAACGCTTCCATCACTTATCTAATTACCGACGTTTAGCCAAAAACTTTTATTCCTCTCCCAGAATTGTTCTGTCTGAATTTATTTCGTTCGTTATTTGGAATTTTTAAATTGTCATTTTTTGGGATCCCAAATATCTTTGAACTCTCCGAATATGTTCCTTGTAGCCCGTGCAGACAGAGATTCCAATAATTTGGAAGACAGCACTGTGATATGTAAGGAAATATTTAGATGACGGCTCGAATAAATCAAACTGTCACTGGCTGCCACTGTTTGTACGGTTCCATTGTGTTTATTTTCCCTTATTTTGCATACACATAGGTATGAATAGTATGAATGCAAAATCTAATGCAATAAAAGATGAATGTATCTCGATCTGAAAGTTGTCCACTCACTTTTTACACATTGCGGCACGGCACAGATCGGTTGGAAACACCTGTTGTAAAAAAAAATACTTAATTCTGAATACGGCAATTAGATGCGAAATGATTTATGGAACTCCAATCATATCTATGTTTATGCAATTTCTGCCTCCAGAAGACAAGTCTCAAACATTAAATTATCTGAACAATTACCGTGGTCGCAATTTTGACTTATAAATGCTGTTCCTACCATATAAAATCTTGCTGACATTTATGGGCAAACATTTTTTACTGCACGTTGTACTCTACGTTGAGGGAAATCGGTTTTCCACAGGACTGGAGTCGAACAGTGGTGCTGTTTATGATATATTGTCCATGTTGAACATTTGTTACAAAAACGAAATTTATTTATTACGACTAATATTAAATTATCCGCAGATTGGGTCACACATAGAGAGGCACTTTTTTCAAGGCATGGAATAAGAATATTTGAATTGGTAAGTAGCAGAGCTACTGTTTTGCGCCCCTAAAGATATATATTTGACTTTGTCAGCCCAGGATTACGTCATTAGTAGTGGGATCTAGTACAGTGTAACCTAATCATCACTAATTAAAGCGATCCTTTCAACATTTGTCAGGTTAAAATTTCCATATCTCCTCTTCCATAATTTCTTTCCGTCTAAGTTGTATTAGGTGCAATTAGGGTTGTGTTCTGAGCTTATACAATACCTTAAAAAACTACTCCCACAAATGCTTATATATTTTGTAACTTTCTCGAGTACATACCCAAAAGTACGCCAACTACATTTGTACAACTCATTTTGCTTACCAAAATACTCTACAGCAAATCTTTAAAGTTTGGTCCAGATTTGGCCACCCTGGGGTTATCCTTTCTTCTCCGTTGACACCATTCGTAGCGGGGTCACCTCTTCTCTTATCTGAAATTTTCCTAGAAATTGTAAAACGCTTTTATGCTGAATATTACCGATGTTTGCGGAAATTTCTAGAATCCATCTTGAAAACAATTTGGAGACATCCTTCGGGTTGAATACATGAATTCAAGTTATGCATTTTTCGATTCCGTGTTAGACAACTTTCGAATCAGTTTCGTTCGTTGAGATTATGAAATGTGTCACTGCTCCGGTTATCCAATCCCAAGTCTTTTAAGGTTTTTCGTCATGTTGATGTAGGTGTGTCACATTGGGTAAAAGAGTTATGTGGTTTTGTTCAGTTTAAGTTGCGTTTTCATTCAGGCCGTTCAGTTTAACACTTTACAGACGTATCCTTGGTAATCTTTAAGCTTTGTATGTCGTTTACAAAAGATGTCCTCAAAGTAACAAACTCTGATGGATAGGGGCAGCTAAAACCTTACAAATGTCGCTACAGTCAGTGTTGTTATTTTAATAATGTTTCGGTTTTATACATATGTAGTACGACATTCCATATTTTACATTGGGAAGAAGTTACTCAATTGTATGATGAATTTACAAACTCGATATAGATTGTGTACCGCGGAAAAAATACAGTCATATAGGTTTAATGGCATTATGATTATTAGTTGTCGGTAAAATTGTTTGTCAGCCATTCGAAGCCGATGTTGGTATTCCCGAAAGGGCTTGACCACCTTCATTTAGACTACATAATTCTGTCGAACAATATTCTTCACTAGGAAGACAAAAAATTTGGAATTTGAGCCATTTATATTCTTTGGATCTGAGATAAATGTTTCTGTAGGGACGCCAAATACTAGTAGTATCCCTGAATTAGATTCTGAGTTAGTAAAATCGTGTTGAAGAAAAAATAAAAAAGTGAAGGTGGTGTTGCCTCAAAGGATACTTTGCCCAAGGACAGTATAAAGAGGGTTAGGATGACTGAGAAGTTTCACATAACGATGAATCGCTCCTAGGAAACGGACCGTGGGATATTTTTATATTCACGGACGAATCTATGCTTGACAACAGGGATCTTCTCTGAAGACTTAAATTGTCCTGCAATGTTAATCTGGGGATATATATCTCGGCTAGTAGTGGTGGATTACCTCCAGGGAAGGGATTGGGGGATATATTTATCTTTATGGACTTGTCTGTAATTGACAGCAGGAATTTTTTCTTAAGACTTAAATTTGTCTTCCTGTGGAGATTTAGCTCAGTTTACTAGGCAGAAATATTGGCTCTGGGTTTGTGCGTTGGACTACTTAAAGTAGGGTTAGTTGCATGGATGCAAAGGTCATTTGTATGGATAGGATGATGGTTCATTCATTTCTAGCAATGGAATGTATCCAAAAACACCTCGTCTATACAAGTTTTGTAGAAGTCGTTGAAAGGAGCCCCTTTGTTCTCTGCATTTCTACCAATTTTCGCACGCTTTCTCCTAAGCAAAGATAGCGTTCTCTCGGGGCAAATATTTGACCATAATTAGTTTGAAATCTCACAAGTAGTTAGACTCATCCATTTATCGCAAGCTACCATAATAACCTGTCGATTGATATTTTTTTGTGCGGATTCTAGATTTCTGACTATGGATCCATTCAATATCTTCCTCACAAACTTCTCGGCTGCCTCATTGCCCAGTACACCATTGTGACTTAGGACCCAGTAAAGAGTGACCTTAAATAAAAAAACAAAGAGCGGAAGAAAACTTCAAAGCATAGAGCAAGTAACATTCAGATGATCATTTTCTTTGACCACTGGGCACGAAAGCTTTGTATATTACCTCAAAAGGATGAGGGTCCTAGAGGATGGTACATATTGATTGTGCGTAGAGAATGCCGAGATAGTGGGGTAAATTGTATGCGACTGTCCGGCCTTGGCGAGCAGGAGGATGGCTGTCACAAGCTGCTCCATGGATAGTATGAAACAGTTAACTTATAAACAAATGTACGAAATAACAAGAGACGTCAAGATTAGGATACTGGCTAGAAACTCTCCGGCGCATACCAGGTAAGGTAAGGTAACACTTGGCAGAATGAAGAAAAAGGATCCGAAAACAGAGGTCTGCTTTGATATCTCTTGAACCATTTTAACTAATTTGTTCGTTAATAATAATACGTAATCGCTAGCCTCATAGATCGATGTGGGTCCTACCCGCTTATCAGAAAGCTCATCTATTTCTTGACAATGATATTACAAATGGAGCTAATGAATAAAAGGGATCACGATCAAAGGGAACACGAACATCTATATTCATACTCATTTCATTTCGATTCTATAGCTCCCAGTCTATACTAAGTCTTTATAAAACTGACCCTCACCAGCAGTAAGTTCAGAGGTGAGGATCACTCTGTGAAATAGTAGAAAAATTCTGCATTAATCGTTGCAATTGATCTGACTGTGTCCCGCCAAATTTCCTCCTACCTAAATTTAGAAAATATCGTGAACAAAAAAAAAATGTTTTTAATAAATTAGAAATATTTTCAGAATATCAATTTGTAAAAACTATCTTGTCCTAGTTTGTTGACTTCTATTTTATAGTAGCAATTTTGGACCTATATAAAATGGCAGGTAGCTGGTTCTCATCTTCCGTATACTAATGCTGCACAAGCGTTCATTAACTCCTGGATCATCTTGTCTGAACTAAAATCAGGAATCCAGTAAACAATTTAAAAAATTACTTTAAATACATCGTGGATCGCCGTACGCTACTGTAAAAAGTTTCCATAAAGAACTCATCATCTAGTAATAATCTTCTATTTATGGTGACTGGATGCAACGGCTAAACGGACTGAATAATCTTTTAATATTAATTGCTCTGTCTGCCGATCCGTCTGTTAATAACTATATGAGCACACTTAAGATGTACGCCATACAGGTGGTGACATTAGGTATTTAACGCAAGATCAGCTGGAATTTTTAAGTCGAATAAGGCCTAATCGCACAAGCCGGCATCCTAGTCCATGAACATAATGCTTTATCTGATATAATCATGTGTCCATAAAGCAATGATCTAAATATGCGCAATGTTATCTTGTTTTACAGTAATGGAAATGTTTCGACCAAGTTTTCAATAAAAAAAACATAGTGCCAATCTCGGAACCCCAGACCATATGCGTCGCTCAGACGCAACAGACGGATTATGCGGCCGCGAAATAGCCATCATATCGCTTGCATGCTACTCAATTGTTGCTGGTATTAAGAATCACGGATTCAATGTCCGCGCATACGTAATTAAATCTATAAATCGGCCAATTAAAATACTTTGGTACCGTGACAACAACTTAGACATCGACAGCAGATAAACACAGAAGCCGGGAGACACTTAACTAAGGGCTAAAGATCAGTTGGTAAACGCAGCCAATAATAAAGGCAGAATCTACGATCTCGAATTTGCATGAATCAGAGATAGTTGAGTGAGTTTCGATCATGGCGGGGGATAATACGGGAACATATTGAAAAATTAATTCCTGAGAAAGAAATATATAGGAACACTTCCACCCAACTCCCACGATCGGTCTGTGTGCGGCATCTCTGCTCCACCATTCATTTTCCTTTTTCGCTCTTTGTTCATTTTGGCGGTTGTTTTTTGGTGTTCGGTTTTCTTTTTACATTTTCTCATTTTTACAATCCTTTCAAAGAAATTCATTTGCTGTAGTTAATTTTCAAATTCGCCGCCATAATGTCGTCTTGATGGCGCAATATGTTGTTGCCGGAGCCCTTCGTTGTCGCCCCAAAGATGCCAACCAGAAAACTTCTTGACTTGTAAGAATTTTTCTTCATGTCCAAAAGGTAGAATACAAGACTGAACCGAAAACGATCAGCACGATCACCAGACAGAGAGCGGAACACTACCTGTGCAGGGCATCTTTATCACTCTGAGTACCTTCAGTCAACACCGGTGGCTTTGGCAAGGCCTTGTTGAAGGCACTCGGCTCATACATTTTGCAATACCCTAACTACTGACTTGCGCTTGCGCACCCTTCTCAGGAGTTTTTAAAAATTTTTGATCTTTGGTCTTCGGGAAAAAAGTCTGTTCTCGCCGATGCTATGCTTTTTTTTTGCACTTCGACTGGCTACTGGTGGGTAAAATTCTGTTCTGTTTTCTCTACCTTTATAGGATCACCACACATAATTCCCTGAGAAGGCGATTGTCTTGTCTTTCGTCCAGATGAATTTCGCTCCTTAGAATCCCAAGTAGTAAGGTTTGTCCGAGCTGTTTGTTTCTGTCCATCTTACAAGTCTCAATCGGCTAATTTTGTACTTTTAGCGTTTTTATCTATTTTCCGTGCATAGTACTCGGCGAGGAAAGACGCGATACTAGATTTACATAATTGTCGCTTAATAGTTTGTTATTTGTGGCGATCGTGTTGTTATTTCTCGCACAACCGGTGTTAAAGTTTAGACGTGAACAGTTGACAATGCAAGCAAAAAGTGTACCGAAGAATTATCCCTGGCTGCTTCAAAGATGCAAGAAGGTGATGTCTGCACCGGTGGTACAGTCACAAGTGGCGCTTCATTGTTGCACTATTCCAACTAATTAGTGCTTGTTTTTAGCTCCACGATAAGAAAGTGATCTAAACTTGATGATTGGGTTCATCAGGCGATTGCAGGGACTTCACGTGGACACAGTAACAAGCTAATCTTTCAACGATTCATGATTATGAATTTTTCTTTTCCATCATTCATTATAATGGCAATATTCTGTCCCAAAAGACGTTAATATTTCTGATTATATCTGGAGATGGAAGTAACATTTGTTTGCACAATAGGTCCACACTGCTTGCTGCATGAGGTTGTTACTACCTGCAGCACATATTCCCCTAAAAAATTGTCCTTGGTACAATCATAATTTATGAGGGTCCTAGATTTTATTTTCTTGCCAGCCATTAAGATAATTTTTTATGAGGTTTTTATGGACATTTGTCTCCGATGTGCATCACAAGGTAATCGAATCTCAAAGAGTTTCTGGACTTCATGAACACATTGGTTTCACCTTGTTAACTCCTCAGACACTCTATGAATCAATCGTAAAATATGTCGGTTACCTATATCATACTCTCATGGCATTTTAATTGTGGAACAAAATAAAATAGAAACGACCGAGGCGTCTAAGATATTGATGTAATTAACAAAAGTAGTTACATTGTAACGTTTGCATGATATTCTAATTACTTGGAATTTACTTTGTGTGGGCAATTTTTCAGTGCCACTTGCTCTGGGTTTATAGGGACTAAAATGTTTTCAGTGCTCTCCTGTGTAAGTGGCAGTTGCACGTTATTATAATCCTTAAAACCGACATTTTAGACACATAAAATTGGTAGTTTAATGTTAGTTGAAATTTGTTTCCAACGAAGGATTGAAGCACTGCTTCCGATTAAGCAATGGTTAGTAAAATTCATAGCCATTTACGTGTATCTAGACTTGATCTTGACACGTATAAATACAAAATGGATTAAACAATATTAAGTCTGAAAACAATTCAAAGTATTGTAGAACTTGTCCATCATTTCTCAATTCAGTTTAAGAGGTAAATCGTTAAATATAGTTTGCCATTTTTAAAAAGAAGTAAATCACTTAAAGCAATTGATTCTTGTCAATCAGTGCCACTTGTGCTTTGACTGTACACACAGACCTCTTAATGTAAATGAATGGAGTGTCAAATTTAAAATTTGAAACAATTTTTGGGCTGCTTCTGGTTGAACGATCTTATTGACTTCAACAACAACAGCCCTGTAGGAAATATAATAATTCCAGAACTAGTTTTTTAACCCATTACCTGTAAGCACCACTAATTACATTATGGATTCCATTCTATCTTATTTTTATAATGCGATGTCATAGGAAAGAGTATTTATCGGATCGTTTATGCATTACCAAGAACCGGTTACAGAAGTAGTAGTGCTGTAGAATTATATCCCAGTAGGAAATTTGCTCATTACTGCATCGATGTAATAATGGGACACTACAATCTTTTATAGATGAGATGCCATCAATGATTTTTAGCAGGGCAATGTCATTCAAAAATAATGTGTATTACTTACTTACTGCATTACCTAGTTATCAATGAAATAATGGGCATTTAGACAATGGTGTAAGCATTGCAATACAATACATTGCAATAATTCCTTGATTCCTTTGTGGGAAAGAAAGATATTTTAAGTGTTCTTTAAACAACAAATATGCAAGAAATTATTAAATTATAATTTATTTTAAATAAGAAAAATTGATCACTCACTGAGATTGAATTGCATATACATTACTTCTCTTAAACTTTTCACATAAAAGAACTTTAATTTTCTTCTATATTTCACAGGAGATAAATAGAACTCTAGCTTATGCTCTCACACTGCATACTAAACTGAAGAAGATAAAAGCACCACATAACTTTTTTATCAGCAAATATGTCCAAAATGTAACATGTGTCTTCTTGTCTGCTTAATTCTCTAGCTTTTCTTGGCCAAAAGGGCGTACTTGTTACACTACGCATTACCCTGGAATTAGTTATTGCATCGATACCCAAATCATACAAGAAATAGTTAATGATCAAATTACTAAATACTTACTTAATTTCCTACTGGGATCTTTCTTCAATACACTAGAATTATTGAATTACGTAACATAAAAAGATTCCAGATATAATGCATCAATACCATCCGCATTACCACGGAAGTAGTTGTCTGAAGTTGATTATAACATATTACAAAGCTATACTTCACACTGTAACCAGCTCTCACTTTTCCTACAGGGATAGAAAAAAGCATCACAACCACTACATTTAACACGATATACACCACTACATTTTAGAGGATTAAATTTAGGTTTTATTTTATTATTTACATATTTTAGATTTTAGAGTATTTTTTATTGGAAAACGCAGGATATGTAGATGGTGCAGTGACTCAGTCGGCCTGTGCGAATTCCCTCAAAAAGATCTGTAAGAGCTTTTCTCACTATTCTAAGGATGTGTTAATTGTTAAAAATTTAAAAACAAAAATTGTGATGAACGACATTATGGTCTGCAAAGCTGATAAAGGTTACTCAATAGCTATTATAGATTGAGTAGATTATTTAGAAAAAATGAACAATGTTTTAAGTGAATTAGGAGTTCTGCAAATTGATCATGATCTCACTGACAAATTTAATCGAGACTTAGATAGCAAATTAAATAATAGTTTTGATGAAAGTGACAGATTAAGACTAAGAATCACCCATTCAGCTATACCTTCTAAAATACCTGCTAAAATTACATAAAGCCAATATACCTATGCGCCCTATAGCCTCAGCTTTTCAATCTCCAACTTATAAATTAGCCAAATTTTTAGCCAGAACTATGACTGCCATTCTTGATTTTAATCCAGCCTTTTCAATAAAAAAATCAAGAGATTCAGTCAATGAAACTGAAGACTCCGTATTACCTCGTCACTCCAAATTGGTGTTATTTGATGGCAATAGTTTGTTTCCTTCCATTTCCATAAATTCACTAAAAGAAATATTAAATAATTAAAATGCACTGTGCGGTTGTCAATGACAAAATAGTATCACAATGCTCACGTTATCGAATTATTGTATTGGACAGAATACGCAAGAAAAAGGAATTGCCATGAGCTCACCTTATTCTCCTTTTATTACGCTGAAATATTCATTTGGAAATTAAATTTTTTAATTCGGACAATATTCCAACTAAATTTGTTTCCGCTTGGTTTAGATATGTAGACGATGTCTTCTCTTTTTGAAATAATATATTCAGCAAGCTTAATAATAATTATATAAAATTTACAATTGAAATTTGTAATAATTTGTAATTAGCATATTTACTTTTTAGGTTTGACCTTATCCATAGTAGATCAAAAATTTTCATTTAATGCTTTTAGAAAGGAACGTATTGTGATGCTGTTACACCTTACGATTCCAATCATCGTTGCAATACTAAAACAGCAGCATTTGACTCAGGGCCATCTTTACCCGGGGGTGCAAGGGGTGCGAGGCACCCGGGTGCAGGGTCTTAGGAGGCGCACCGATCGTCTTATAAGTACACATACCATGCGTAATCAGTTTTGAAAATTACTTAACAAACATTCATTATACCAATAAAAATATAGGCCCCAATATTGTTTACAAAATACGCCTTATGCAGCTTTCGGTACATTCGCCTTGCGACTTGCGATGTGCAACCCAATTTAGATCCACCAATATTAATAACAAGAATCCCGACTATTTAATGAGTTAGAATTGCTGCCTTTATTTCTTATAAATAAAGACACTACACCACTCGACATACTAAATTATATTTATTCCAATAATTTAATGTCTGTGCTTCCTAATGTTTCAACATCTTTACGCATATATTAAACACTTCCTGTGAAAGTAACAGAAAGGTCCTTTTCAAAATTGAAATTAATAAAAAACTATTTACGATCAATCATGGTCCAAGATAGATTGACAAATTTGGCCACAATAAATATCGAATCGAAAGTAGATTTCAAAAGAGATGATATCATTAAAAAGTTTACCAACTTAAGGGGGAACACCACTGTGACGGTCCCGAAAAGGGCCCTCTTTATAATATTTTTTTATGACTTAGTAAACTATTTAAGGACTGGGGGAAAGATATGTTATCAAGGATACTTTGAAGTATATTTGTGCAAATTTTTACTAAAAAAAAATAATTAAAATTAAGACGGATATGTATAGGAAAGTGCCCTATCCGTAAAAAATTCCTCTCCCAATGGTTGTGTCGATACTTCAGGTATGGTTCAACTGAAAAAAGAAATTGATATATTTTCTTAATCTACATAAATACAGTTAAGCGTAGCCGTTTTTTTTCTAAACTACTTTTTCACAAAATGGCGGCATGTTAAAGAAAAACTTCAATTTTTCAACAATTTTTCTTCATTAAAGCGGCTGTAAAAAATAGTAGTTTTCAAAATAAAAAAAGGCTACGCCTAACGTTAGCCACTACGATTACGAAAATTTTGGATAAAAAATTTTTACGATCAGATTATTAGTGTTCGAGCTTTCGTTAACACGAGTTCAAAAAAAGTCGTTTCGAGAAAAACGCGACTGAAAGTTGAAGTACGTGTTTTGATTTTAAAATGCCGGAGAGAACTAAATGCCGAATATATTTTTTATTATAATGAACATTAAATTTTTAAGGTTAGAAGATCCTAGCAGGCTTTATGTTGTATATGAGTCAACAACAAGAGAGGCGAGAGGAATTATTCCGAACCAAGCAGGCACACCAGCAGGTACGATCAGCCGGGAACAGCCGCATTATCTGCATCCACTAAAAATGCTATAACTTCGTAATTTTTACGAATTTTGATATACAAATTTGTGGACATATTATTAAAAGTATGTACTTTATGCAAATGCAAAAAACCAAAAATCGGTTTCTTTACCTCCCCCACAGTGTTGTTCCCCCTTAAAAGCCAGAAAAATTGAACTTGATGTTTGAAAATGTACCCAATTTTATTGTGTAGAGTATTAAATAAAACATGGAACACAAAAATTAGATTTTTTTTGTTGGCAAGGGGGGTGCAGACTGGTTTTCGCACCCCGGCGCCCAATATGGTTAAGATGGCTCTAATTTCACTCTATAATTAATAGACTGGTGCAACTACATTTAGACCACGATAAATTCAATACAGAATTTAATGTCATTAAGGAAACTGCAATCAATACCGGATATAAACCAAAGATAGTATATCAAATATTAAAGAAAAACAATATAAACTGACCGTCAAATCTATATACCCATGGAATAACATTTTTCACCATATCGCTACGTAAAATTGAGATGACCACTAAAGCTTCAGATACATCCTTTCCCTGCTACATACTTCGATATGGGGACGCATTGAGTCTGTTTTTCGCTGCGCCTCTAGATATCATTAAATAATCAAATCAGAAGGAGGTAGAAAGCAAATTACCAAAGATATTTCTATTAACGAATTTATATAATGGACCTGAAATAAGTTCAGTCACTTCAGCCTCATTACAGCCATCGTACGTAG
>QYTT01082906.1:0-14181 GCA_006980735.1 Dasypogon diadema
ACATCTTATCAGTCAGCAAAAGGGTTAATCTGGTATAGTAAAATTGCACTATAGAAAGCAACATTTTAAGTAGGCCCCAAAATTAGTTTTAGTTGTACCCATATTGATTTTACTACTCATATCTTATCTTGATAATGTTATGGTCACTCTCAGTACAATATTTTGACTTGCCTTCTTCATCTGCTTCCACTTTATGTGATCTCAACTTCCTGAAAATTCTGAGATATTAATATTAAAAGTCAAGCAAGTGCGATATCTTTCATCTAAATCATAGGCAATAAAATGGACACTCTCCACAATTTAAAGGGTCCATAAAATTTCTCATTGTATGACATACGGATCAGTCTGGGGGTCTCATCGAAGTAATAGGATTCGTGAAAGTAACAGATAGCGAGGCAAACAGCAATTTCTTCCACCCGATAAATTAAGTGGTCGTAAAATATCCAAAATTCAGAGAGACTTGCATAAAAATCAACCAAGTGCGGTGATTGTATTTTGGGCGAGTACACCCTTAATGCTTATCCATCGCATCGGGGGTAGCTAGATAAACACCCCTGCTGGTGTTGTTCACATTACTTTTTCACCAGATTGTTTTACGTTGCGGACTGAAATCATGAGGGTGACTGAAGCGACTCATCCTTGAAAACAATGAAAAAAATTCGCGAACAAGTTTTTTACTGGCATCTACGAAGTGGGCCTACGTCATGGGTCGCAGGATATTAGGCCAGTAAAAAAAGATCTGAGATTACACACATGGGAGCTGTAACCGCTACATAAATGTTTTCTATGTTTCAGGATCATTCATTACCGCCACATACATTTAGACGTGCTCGCAATGGGGTGGAAGTATTTTCTTTTTTATTGGCGAATTTTTTCTGTACGTGATATCCGTAAGTCGAAGCCATTTATCCGTCGCATGTCTAGTTGCTAGTGCACGAAGGAACCTCTGGTTTTTAGTCAATCCGCACATCCCGAAAGCATTTGTCCTGTCGAACAAGAATTGAATGAAGGAAACTTTTCAACAATAGAAAAAGTAAAAAAGGTACAGACGTTGCCGTGCTCAGAATATTTTATTCGATCCAGGGGGGGATCATTGCCATCATTGATACTCATAGCTGACCGTTGTCATCCGAACGGATGACCCATTCAATTAATTTTACTAAAAAGGGATACCACTTAAGGACACATGTTGAGGTGTATGTGGATGTGGGACCTGTACAAGTGTAAAGGATGTCCCATGTGATAAAGTGCAATTGAGCCAATTTGGCAATAGGAATATAACGCCTGGCCATGAGGGCAAGGACAAAACAGCTTGGAAAAAAAGTCATTACAACAGTTTTAGTATGGTAAATGGGGATAATAACGTTAATACGGAATCGATTCAAAAAGGCCTTCTTTAATAGGTTTTTAGGGTGATGTTTATGGGATTGTTAATGATACGAAAGTTGAATATGAACTCAAGATTATATACATATTTTTTATGATTGTGTTTTGGATACCAAAGACTTTTTAAGAGCGAATAGTTACAACCATATCTTACGGAGAGGCCTAGGGCCCTTTCTTACTTCAGAATGACTGCGTTTTGCGGTACGCCAGTACTGATTTTTGAATTTTGGATGAATTGTACAAGGGAATATACGTAAATGAAGGCTATCGCAAGGAGTTACGTATCGTGGAAATACTTTGACAATTTTTTAATGTATATTTATTTAGGAAGATAGTCACCATTGAATTCAATAACTTTCTTATAACGCTCTATTTATTCCCTAAAAGCAAAAACTGGGATCTTTAGATTCAAAATGGTATTTAATGGCGGTTTTTACGTTTTTACGTTTATGTCAAAAGGTTTGACATGGACAAAAAGTGATGGTAGTCTGTAGCAGAAATACTGATAGAAGCTGTGTGTGAGTGCGCATTATCATGAAACAGTAGGCACCTTTCCGATTAACAAGCGGCAGACAAGTTTGTATAAGCTTTGAATGAACTGTGTCTATCTCAATACAGTGAACATTTGCAGTGATGGTTTGGTTACGGGGAGGGTAGTCTACGTGGAGGATTCTACACGCAGCTCGCCAAACAATTATTAAAAATTTCTTCTGATGATGTTATTTTTCAGGCTAAAATAAACAAGTGCTTTAAATGCTTTACAGGTGTTGCTATTAAATCTGAAACTGCAGCATGTTTTCTCCTTTTCTATAAAACGATTCCTCAACAAATGCTATTATATAATGAAAAGACTTCTTTGATGAGTTTTGTGATTTATTTTGTCAATTGCATAGTCTAGACCAGATTCATTCACATTTGTCAGGGACTGAAATTCTGAAAAATAGGTAATTATCCCACTATCTAAATTTTATTTACCTTTTTTCGCCTTCTAGTTTTCGGTTCCATCAAGAACCATCTTTCTTGCTGCCTGTACCAATTGACAAGTCCATTTCATTTCATTTTATTCAATTCATTTGAGAGCATAATTTCCTTTCTTTCATTTTTGTTGTGTATTTTTATTTATTTATAACGCTAACCCGGCAACATTTTTAAATTCCACTTTTCTATTACATCCCAAAAGCCTGAGTGCTCATAAAAATGCATACATCCATATAAAATTTTAATAATACTCCAATAACTCACGCTAAGCCATTCATAGGTCTTTTCTTGTTTTAAAACGTGCCTTCAAACTCCTATCGAACACATTAAGATATTTCCGACTTGGCCAGGATTATCCGGTGCCCAAAGACAAAAACGGATGTTCTCAATCCTTGAGTTTAGTGAAACTTTTTTATGGTAATTTCCATTTCCATCTGCTGACATCATCCCCTTGAGGCTTAAGGACGATAACATCTCCAATGATGGAAATCACTCGTCCATCCTTGTATCCTCAATACCCATACTCACCAGAGGATTCTCTGCTCATTCCCACGAAGTCCACTCCTCTATAAGTTGGTCCCTTTGTGTGTGCCCGCTCCCGCCTTTAAATGCATATTTAATGTCCTTTTATTTGCGTTTTATGTATTCGGGATATTCAGCTTGCAGCTTTTCAGTTCTGGCCATCTGCCCTTGCTATACTTTTGCCAGGTCCACTTTCAGAAGAACTTTCTATTCCCAGCCTCTGTGTTGCTGTTCCTTTTAGTGCTTTTGTTGTTGCATCGCCTCCGCTGCTTAAGGATATCCTTTGAACTTTTGCTTGAGCATACATTTCGTTTGCATATTGTAATGACAATGTGGGAGGATGAGTGAAAGTTTTTAAAAAGGATTCCGGAGTACTGAGATTCCTTCTACCGGAAGGATTTTTCTCCAACTTAAGGATGGTAGTTTTATATTTATTCGGAAGTGATGTTTTCTCTTTTGTGTTAGGAAATGATTACGTTTACTGCGCCGTCTTATTTGGGTGTGGAGGATTCTGTTTTTTTTTTGCTTTTCAATGTATAGAAAAAGTCCTGAACAAGTTTAGTTTTAATTAAAACAGATTTGCTTTTGATAGTTGTTTTGAATATTTAGAAAGCTGAGGTAGATTACCACATTTGCAGAAATTCACAGTTTTATGCACATATACCACACAGTTAAGAATCATAGTTACCATTTCTACTAGATTGGTGATCACATTCTGTCGGCAGGACATCTAGTGATGCTATGTGACTCCGCAGAATTTAAATTCTTGAAGAAAATTTCTAGATGCTTTTGTATTCTCATCCTTTTCACACTACGTTTCTTTAGCGTCTTTTCGTAACTCTATCCTAGCAGATCAGGGAAGAGAATTTTATCTACTTATATGCAGTGAGGATGCTAGTAAGTGTTTCGTGTAATCGAAAATAAATTTGTACGATATTTATTATTTGGACACACGTGTTCTCGAAAACCGGAAAAGGGTTTTAGTGGGTGGTCTGAGGTCAGAAACAGATGCTCCTAAAAAAAATTATAGTAAGTAGCGCAGCTGCGAATAAAATAACCTTATAAACACCGAAGAAAGGTGATAATGAAAAAAGGCATTGGCATGTCTCAAGAAGGATAATTTAATTTCAAATGACAAGAAATATTATAGGTACTTCGAGGTGTCCGCAAATAGAAATGTGGATGCCGATCATTATAGCTTACAACAGGGAGAAAAGAATGAAACTGAACAAAAGCATTCAGCACTAGCTCTCAGGAAAGTATTGTTTTCCTTCATGAAAAAGCAAAATACTCGACTTCATGGAAACCGTTGCAGGCACTGAATAGATGTGGTTAGAAGGTTCTCCAATACACACCGCCTTCTGTGAACTTGTCGCCAACAGACTATCGTCTGTTCAGATCTCTTTATAACTTTTTGGAAGGTGAAGAGTGTGCTTCTGAAGAGATATCCAGATAGAAGCTTCTGTATTTTTCACATTCAAAGATCAAAAATTCTTGACGAAGGGATGGCAAAAAGCCTTCGATCATTATAAAAACTATGTACAAGATCGATGATCAATATTATTTCAAATCACTTTGATTTTTCGTTTTTTTATGAAAAGACAAAAAACTTTCTCTTACACCTAAAAGTGTAGCTCAAGAAGACGATTGAATAAAACTGGTTAATAGAGAGTATGTGAAAAAAATGTATTGATGGGGTTTACAATATTCAAAAGACAAAAAACTCTTTACGGAAATTTTTGAATTGTTAAGAAAAGGATTCATCTCATATTATTAATATTGACAGGTTGTGGGTTAACCCACTTTGACAAAATGGTAAAACTGTAACTTTGAATTTTATAGGAATATACGAGACATGACCCAATTACTTAACCACTAAATTGCCGATAATTAATATCGGATGATGATGATATCAACACTGAATTATAGATTGGGACAAAAGTAAAGGAAAGCTGACCGTATATGCGTTCCGATCAATAGCGATGCATTGAAATTGTAATTACGTTCATGAGATTGACCATAGAAAAGTCCACCCTGGACGATGCTAACTAATTAATTAGAAAAATTCATATATAAACCTGATTGGAAGTACGTGAGCTCAGTCGTGAAGGTGAGGTCGCAGTTCCAATTATTCGAACAGCATGAAAATAAGAAAATCTACTAAAATTTTCTCAAGCGTCTTAATACTTTTAGATTTTCAGGTGATTCTATATACTCTTGTTTTAGCATCGTGGGCGTTGGCTTTGGATCTGGACCATGGATATTCCTACGAAAAGTCGAACGCAATTGATTTATTTGGGATGGCGGAAAAAAGTGGATTTCTTAAAGCGCTCTTCAATTATGCTGGACTGAAAAGACATGTATATATTTTTGGACCGGGAACACACTTGAAATATGTTGAGATTAAGAATAGCAGTGAAATTGCTACAACACCAGCACCGAGCACAGCTGATAACATTGCCAAACTGGCATGGGATGTGTTAAAACAATTTTCGAAAATAGCTTTTCCATCGAAATTTCAGTGAAGTGCTTTAAAATGTTTATTATAATACATGTATTGGCACAATTGTTTACTAAATAAAGAACATTTAATGTTATTCAATAAAATCCTGGGGTGAATATTAACCCTTCCCATTTATTAGAATTTCCGCTGAGAAGCTACATACAGGAGGTTATTTTTGGTAAGGTGTCATCACTCTCAAAATTGGATTTCTGTGAAAATTTTCACTTATCCACTAGCACATCATCTAACAATTAATTATTCCAAATAAATTATTCCTTTTAAGCTTAATTTCCTAAATCTGAAATAAAAGCACCTTGTCAA
The DNA here is from genome assembly GCA_006980735.1 of Dasypogon diadema. Lineage (NCBI taxonomy): Eukaryota > Metazoa > Arthropoda > Insecta > Diptera > Asilidae > Dasypogon > Dasypogon diadema. Next base: position 5,711 of record QYTT01082906.1, read on the forward strand.
GTAGGAAAAGTATTATTCACTTGACGGATAGCTTCCGTTTCGTAAATTAATCAAGATTTCCCAACAAAATTTATCTTTCAATTAGCCCACAGGATTCCTCTACACCTCCAGCATATGCTGAATATTAAAAGAGGTGAACAAATTGAAAAAGGAAGTCGATCCTCACGTGCCATAACCAGGAATGAGATACATTAATTCCGACCTTGCATTAAGGTACGGCGTAATCAGGTTGCTAAAGGGGGGGCAAGGATGTGTGTGTTATGCTTTTTCCATTCTTTACGGATCTTGTTATTAACGTTAATGGCTGCTCCATCCATATGAGGGAGGAAATCATCATCAAAGGGTTTTCCATAAAAGCCAGGCAAGCTAAAGCCTTATGTGATAGGAGTTTAAGGATTAGCGAAAACGAAGAGCAAAGTCCTGATCTGAACGAGTGTTTCAAGTGTGATAAAAGGGTTCTTGAAGGATTTTGAATGATGGATGGCCTTAATGAGATGGTTAGAAAGACACTGAGAGCTGGGTTAACCCGTTCTTTGATTTGCAGTTTCTTTCTCAGGTGTTTGAAATACGGAAATTTTTTATTGTTAGTTTTAAGCTTTGTATTTCACAGCCTTCAGAAAGTTTCTGCTGCAAGTATTGCACAGAATAAAAAACTCATAGAGATTCTAAAAGAACGACCTCGACACAAAGTATGTGCCCCTATTTTTAATAAAAAATAAACTCGTGTTGGCGCGTTGATAAAAAATTCTTTTCATCCCTGAGAAGAGCAAACAATCAACATTGCCCAGGTTTGCACAGAGGAATAAGAAAACTGAGATAAATTTGCGCCCTGGTAGGCAGTTAGCCGGTGCAGCTATAACAGAAGTACTTCCCACTTGGAGCGGGTGGCAAAAACATCTCGAGAAAAAAATCGCATGGACAATTAAAACATAACCTAAAAACACGCAGCTGAAACCATTACAGGACATTTTGATTTACGCCCCAAGTGGGAAGCCTTTCAAGTATTTAAAGAGTTATGAAGTTCTCCATGAGGAAGCTGCCTGAAGGTGAATAGGATTTATTCATGGTTCATGGTGGTGTGGAGTTAGAAAAGTGGGTTGGTTCAAGGATGATGACTACTTGAGTGTGCAGTATTTATCGCAGTTGATACAGAGAAATTATCCTAGGATTGACGTTTGAAAAATTAAAAAAATAGGGCAGAGCTTAGATAAAAGTTTAATTCCTGCAACAAATATTTTTAATTTTACAACTTGCTGTCCTATTTCGATGAAATTGTTTGTCGGGTGTCAGGCAGTGAGATCTAAGGATAAATGTAGGTTTAAAAAATCGGTTTTGCGCAATTAAATACTGATATATATGATTGGCAAATGTAACACACCACGAGCAGGTTTACATACAGAAAATCCTAACAAAATTTCTCACGTAAAGTTTTTAGAAAACTTTAGGAACACATTCAGTAAATTTTTTGCTATGTATTACATACTTTTTCAAAATTTTTGACTATTATTATCAAATCCATCAAACCCATCTTATTGAACTAGATTTTGCTGGTAGAATAAACAGGGTGTTTCGGTTCAAGACTTTAATCCTTTAGAGGGTCCACTGAGATATGGCGTTTTAAAAAAATTGTGCCCAGATTGGTAGTATACCAGTAAATATTAAACCATAACTTGGACATACAAAGATTTCCTATGTTAGCCTGAAGCAAAATTTTTTAATGCCTGGGCAAACTTGGGCAAAAAATCCCATAATTTATTTTGTGAAATTCAAATTTGAGAGCTGCCAAAGACCATTTCCTGCTGACTTTCATTTTTTTTACGGAAAACGACTCCTCCAAAACTATTATTAAATTGCGAAGGGAAAATCTCAGTGAACCTTCCGGTTTGATAGGCATATTAATCGGAAAGCAATGATACCTATATCAAAGAATTTTCCCTGATGTACACGTATACGCGGAAAGGCTCATCTTCCAGACTCCATAGTTCCAAACCTTTCTGCAGCATTGGTTAATCGACCACAAAAGCTATTATAGAAAAATGAGCTAGGGATCTTCATTGGTAACATGTCCCAGGAGTGCATCAAAGAGCCCCCGGTGAGATCAAATCCTCTTTGACAATAGACTTTCTTATTTTCATAAGGAAGGCAGATAGTCTTTTGCAGTAATACCGCGCTTGGCACAATAGATCTTCTTTAGGTCGTAGTGTCTGATATATCTATAAATATATAATAATATAATATAAAATAATATCACTATCAGCAATACCGATAGAGAAGCAGTTCCTATCAACTGGTAGATTGGGTAGCCTATATAGAAGTCGAATGATTTTTTAGTAATAAAGGATGGTATTCCATGAGGTCTTTGTGAATCACACTACTAGACACGACAATCTTGTAGAGAAATGGATTATGTGATCTGCACGATTCAGACATAGAGTAAATGCAAGCGCGCATTTTAGGTAAGAACAGTTTGCAGAAATTTCGATCTGCAGAATTCCGGAGTTGATGGTCCCCGTGTTTGGACGTGTTTGAGTTATAACAGCACGGTCAGATCACACCGCTAATCTCGGAAACGTAATTAGAATCACTCACGCATACTCGACACAAGCAAACTAATTCGCCATCTCGCAATGGGAATGGTTCCAAGGACTGAATGCCAGTTATCCTGGAGTTCGGTTGGCGGATGCTTTTATTGCAGAAACATTTCAGCACACTTACAAGTTACAATACAGAAGCTTCCGGGTGTCTTCTAGGACATGCAACCCCTGGCACGATCCAACCTAGTTAGATGCTGTGCTCAGCTCGGTGTGGATTTGGGCGAAATTGCGAAGATAACCAGCAGAGTGATCCATCGAATTTCATGCACTCCAAAGAAACATGTAAACTATTACATCACAGCTTTGTGCATCTAAGCTGGCTGTCATATGTTGACCGAAGAGTTCAACGGCTTTGCATATTCTGCGGTTTATTCCACTAGTACGTCCCCTGCGTAGTACTGGGTGATCTAATGGACTGATTTTCCTTCCCCTCATTGGACATCACCAAAGCATCACTTTTGCTAGGTCCAGGGACCGCTTGGTACTGAACCTAGTCTCGACTAGCTAAGATTCATTCTTGTTGCTTGAGGGTGGAGAGTGGAAATCACACCATTGTTGTAAACGAACACATGGCTCTTCTTTAAGAGATTGTAGAGGCATTTGCGCCTCTATAACGATGGGGTCATACTGAACTGTAAGTGGCGGGCGCTGGCGTTCATGCAGGATGGCAAACTAGTCTTTTACTGGTGGTACATGGCGCGGTGTCTTCAGCACTTGTTAATGAAGACTTTGGAAGTTCCAAAATTATTGAACCGAACATAGTACACTTTTGCGATTCGATACCTATGACATTAATGTCCGGGTGTCACATTGCTTTATACTTTCTCCTACTAGCTTCTTAATTTCCATAATCTCCTTCTAGCTATGTCTTTAAATTCGGTACTTCTACTCAAATAAATCGATAGTTAATTGGGACCTTGAGGTAGGACGAATCTCTCCGCCCTTTCTCTTTTTTAAGTGAATCTGTCATCTGTCCTTCGGTATCATATTATACAAAGCATCACTCACTTGGTATTATGCTGGTTTAAGCTTCAATGCTGTTGGTGGCAATGTATGAGGTAAAAATTTACTATAGGTCTAGAGTCTGTACCTAATTCTTTCGTAAACACCCAATCAAATGGACTTTGGAGTTTCTCTTTTTCTTTTCTAAATTTCAAACTTTTAAGACAATAAGAAAACACTTGAAAAAGAAGTTACCAAAGTTTTCATAAACTGAAGCAACACACGTGTATATTTCGTGTTGGGTTAGGTCATCCCCCACAGTTTTTAATAGCCTCTCCTTGTGGAATCCGCAGATCTGGAAAATATTAAACTTCATAAGGGTCATATTTTGATTCATGACCATTACAAGGGGAATGAAACGAGTGCACTTCCTCCTCCTGCCGTCAGATAATCCTTAACAAATCCCTCTAACTGGTTGAAATTTTCAACCTTTGAAGAATGTACATAAATCGCTCCTGGCTTATTATACGCGCTGTGAGCTTTCTTCCGTCCACCTTCGATGGATTTATGGAAATATGACAAAAGTTGAGAAAGCTCGCGTAAGGAAACACGCGAAGTATATAAGCAACCAGTGTTTGCAGGGAAAGAAAAACGGAACTTTTCGTGACGTTTTATTGTGTAGCGCACTACATAGCTGGTGGCAGAGTGTTTGTGCGGTCTCTTAGAAAAAAGGGGAGAAATAAATACTCGTCAACTGTTTCAATACAGGGGAGAATGCCCAACCACCCTGACTACGGAATCTTGAGAAAAATGAAGGTGGGTTGCATTGGGATTTCGGGGGGCTCATACTGATAATGGGGGAAAGTGAAGAAGACAACAAGATATTCCTTAAGACGCTACTTGGTTTTATTAGCCCGAAAGCAGTTTTATTTTTCATCCTAAAGAGAACTACCGACGAGAGTTGTAGTAGAAAGGAGTCTTCCAAATGACAAGGATGGATCCATTCCATTTCCCCGACGACGAGTTTACTCAAGGAATTTTCAGCTGACAGGAAAAACTGTCTATGGTATTCCCTAAACATATTCGACTGGTTGGTGACAAAAAACGAGACGGATGCTGAAAAAACGAAAAATTTTGAAGTAATTTTGTGTTGGTGAGAGCAAATCCTTGGGAGTTATGGGGCGCAAGGGATCGGGGAAAAAGATACGACTGAGGTGAGAAAAGATGTTGAGCTTTTCAGTTTTTCCTTTTTTCTTGGCTGGCTGTGTGGGTGTGCAGGTCGGTTGGTAAGATGATTCGGTGAAGGAAAGACGAAGACGTTTAGAGGTTTATGCGGAGGACGTAGCGGTATACCATAGGAGGGCAACCACCAACAACGATGAGGATGGCGCTGTGTGGCTGGTAAATGTACCATCACGACCACCAACCTCTCATCGACGGTGTTGGTATTCCGTCTCTTCTGCGAATATTGTTAGTTTGCGTTTTTCAAAAATACATAAAATGGGTGCGTTTATATGAAAATTACTTCACTTTCCCGAATAAATATGACTCCGCCTTGAAATTTAATATTTTATTTGACAGTTTTGGCAAGAAAAATAATTTGTTCCGTTTTTGTCGCTACTTATGGCGAGTGTTAAGAGCTACCCTGGTGGGTAGTGAAGGGTAAACAAGAGGAGCCGGCATTACGGGGGTCAAAATAAATAGGGGTATCAAAACAATAATAAAACGTCGGACGATGATGAGTCCCTCGAGTTATGAGCAATATGGAGTCGCAAGCTATCTACTTAAAAGTGGGCTGGAGTTTCATTCTTGGGCTGCGGATTGCCATAATATTTAGCCGCAACACATTGGTTGGATTCCTGCCATATAACCACGTCTATTACAAATTCACCACAACTTGACACTACCACATAAACGTTTTTTCCACAACGTAACGTAGTTATGTAACTACCACAGAGTGGAAAGACCTCCTAAGGAATAAGGAGAACAAAAATAAAAAGAGCGTAAGACATAAAATCCAAGACACTGAAAGTGTTCAAGAAAACGTGGAAATTCTACTCATACTGCAAGGATGCCAGAATTTGTTGTTGCTGTCATTCTTTTTTCCTCAAATCTTGTTGTTCGGGACCAGCATGGACGGGTATATGTATATGGGAAACACCAATGGTTTGTGGGTGGCAGCAAAATATATTTTACGTATCTATACCCAAGACGACCCCAGACTGGGTTAAATGGGTATGGCCTTCCATATCCACAAACCACTGCTGCTGGTCTTCGCGGTGATGATGATGATGACGAGTAGTGGTCGAGCTGGCATCTTCAGGCTCACCGCAGAAATAGTTCGGAATTGTTGTGGCTGGTGAATGGTGAATTCGCGCGCGGATTTATTAGCAAACAAAATCTCCATTTTGTTGAGTTCATATATTGCTGATCAAAATTTGAGGTGTTCTCGAGTGATCTTGTTTAAGTTATACGTGTGTAGTGATCTTGATGTGGTCTTGTGATCATTTGTGAATTAAAAGAGTTTTGTAAGTGATTTGGACGGATATTTTTGGTAAACAGTGAGACGGATTATACAAAATGGCTTGGAACTCATTGTAAAAGTAATTCAGGATCTTATTATTTTCTTTTTCTACTGAAATTGATAATTTTGATATTTGTTTGATCTTTTTCGTATTTTTGTATTTCGTATTTTTTGATAGTATTCATAATTTCCAGAAGTTATACAAATTCCACCGTATAAAAACAACTTTGGTTGTCTAATGGTTATAGATGCATAATCAGTTCTAGTACAAAACAATTCAAAAGCAAAATGATCGAATCTTCTATTTCCATTCAAAATTTAATTTGAAATATGTTTGAACGAACAAATTTTGTATAGTGAATTATTTAAGATGCAGATTTTATATATGCAGAAAATAAAGAGCGTGGTTGGGTCCTATAATGACGGGATTTTTATGAAGTGAAGTAGATCAGTTTAAACTAAAACGAAGAATATAGTGTTTTTTACATGCTTCAATATAGATTAAGGAAGGATGTAAAAAACTGGTACTCATAAAATACCTCTCTAATTTGTTCCTCATAGTAGGCAGGTGGGGTTGGAAATATATTTTTCGGTATATCAATTGAATTAAAAATATTAACAATCCTTACCTTACCTGACTTTAAGTACATACCTAGTGTAAAGAGTTTTATAACAGGAGTTCTAATAGTTCGCAGGGACCTTGAACGAACATTGTCTTTTGACCATCTTTCTTCGAGTCATATTTCTGTGATTACAATTATTCCACTAAAAGACTCTACGTGAAATCAGGCCAAAATTATTATCCATACCATGCAACATTAAAATAAATCTTCACTGTAAAATATTTTCCTAGGATAATTTAGACCTGAGGTGAGTTCTATAGAAGAGTGCCAATGTGGATAGGCAGCTTTCTCAAGAGGATCTAAAAACGATCCCAGCAGGTATGCAAAATGAATACTGCTTTTTGTCAAACTGAACAATATTAGTCAATATGAAATAGAGTAGGTCAAAGAGCAGAACCTTGTTATATTTAGTTTTAGATAATTTTGGGATTCGTTTCATCAGTAAACATAAAAGTACTGAGGATAAGTGGGCACCCTTGATTGGTATAGGGAGCAGTTCATTCTCCAGCAATAATCGGAATGGAAATATTTTATTTTTCAATGTAGAAATAACGGTATATTATTTATTTAATATTTGTAACCGAAAAAAATGAAATTAAAGTAAATGAAATAACAAGGGCCCGAAAAGCTTTTTTGATCTTGTCCACGGGATCTGTTTAGTGCCATTTTTGAAATGATTTGAGTAAAATTACTCTGATATTTTGTTGCAATCAAGATATACAAGCAGTAAAAAATTTTTGAAGAATGGTGGCTTTGCGCTCATACATTCGTAGAAGTCCAATTTTATTTTCGTTACTTAGAAAATACAAAAATTTCACGAAAATCAAACAGTCATCATCAGATTCTTGATCAGAATTTACTTTATAATTACTCAACCTGAACAAATATAGAATAAAAACATATATACGAAAAATATATTTTCTGTGAAAAAATACTTTGGATTACCAAAATATAACAGTCGCTTGTCTAAGATTTACAATATGGCTTCTAACCTAATCAAAATTTGTTGGTATTCAAGCCACAAATTCATGATATTCCTTTATTGATAAAAAGCTGAATCCTTCTTAGTCCTGATGTTCACTTAGCATCGGGTCCCCCTATACAAACTATAGTAGAAATTAAGTCGTCACCACCTATCATAGGGAACATGTTCTAGATACGGGATTAAGCTACCTAGATCTCTCAGATTTTATACACTTTGATGAATTGGGAGTGGAAAACGCTCTACAAAAAGATCATCAACACCTATACATTCAAGATTTTTAAAATGTTGTCCAGAGTCATCCTTAAAACAGATTGTTAGCTTTACTTGGAATTTAACTGATGAGAGTTTAGTCAACATAAAAGCAGACTAAGATCTCCTGAAGCGCACAGATAAGGCATTAAAGGTTTAACAGTCCCCAATAGTCCTTTACCTATACCATCTCACTCCTGGGCAAAATGTTCCAGCATTTCTATATTATTTTTTATACAATGAAGATCTCTGGATCAACCTTTGTTCTCTGATATCCATCAAGAATCTTCGCTGCAAGGACAGGAGGATACAGGATTTTTTAATTTTTTTTTTCTTTTTTTGTGTGGATGCGGATAGAAACTAAAACAAGTTCCTTCAAATTACCAGACATACCCTACTCATTCTACGTATATCAGAATTATAAAACGTTGAGTACCTTCTTTAATTTGTTTCTTCGTAACGCTGTGAGTTTCAGCCTGCCAGTTGTTTATTGGAGCTTATACACTTTGATATTTTTCTATATTATTAAAATGAGATGAAAACTTGCACTGACT
>QYTT01082906.1:14667-35390 GCA_006980735.1 Dasypogon diadema
TTTTTTTTTCTTTTTTTGTGTGGATGCGGATAGAAACTAAAACAAGTTCCTTCAAATTACCAGACATACCCTACTCATTCTACGTATATCAGAATTATAAAACGTTGAGTACCTTCTTTAATTTGTTTCTTCGTAACGCTGTGAGTTTCAGCCTGCCAGTTGTTTATTGGAGCTTATACACTTTGATATTTTTCTATATTATTAAAATGAGATGAAAACTTGCACTGACTGTTATGATCCACTTCTCATTTCTGATCGTGTTAGACGTGGATAAAAGTCCTTCCTTTCGGCTGCAAAAAGATTTGGCAATCTCTCTTTGACCACCTTTTTCTATTTTGATCTCTTAATTCTGTTAATTTATCTTTCTATACAGGAATTGATATGTATAGGCTATTTTACTTGCACTACGAGATTCATATCTTTGCTGAAGACTGATCGAGTTTTTACTGCATGGCCGTAGAGTCTAGTTTGATATGCCATGGATCATTTTGCACTACTTTTACTTTACAAGTCCTAAGAGCATATTGTAGATCTCTTCTGGCTCCTTATAAAAAAGATCCCTCCACTTGTAATATTGTTTCCATTTATAGTACAGAGATTTATGAAATGATCCTTTTATTATTTACTCATAAGGAAATCAATGCCAACACCGTGTCGGGACGCATTGCATGGGTAAAATATTGTATTGTAATGCTCTAGGAGTGCTCACTCAACTGTTGCAGCTGTCAGATCCCATAAATTTCACTACTACCAGTCCAGGTTGGACATTAGATAGCTTTCTATGCATCTGGGGGCCCATTCTAGAGTTATTGGTGTTGGTAAAACCAGGGATACCGATTATGACCTTAACCCCGACGTACTAAACCAATATTTCATTTTCACTAATGCTGGTGCAGGTTTGAACGTCAACTCAGTCAACTTTGGTGCCAATACTATTGGTGTAGAATTTGCTTTGGTGCAATATTAAAAAACCAAAACTATTAAAACACAGATTGACAGTGTCGAATTTATAAAAAAGTTATTAAACAAGAAAGGATATGTTACTGGGATTTTTATCAATAAAATTCAATCTCCAAAATATTTCATCTATTCGGAAATTGTAGTAATTTTAGTTATTTCTTTAAAAATCCAAAGCTTGAAAACGTGAAAGCAGACTGTTCACGTTGTACAGTCGAATAAGGAGGACGATATAAATTCCCTTTTATTGCCGTATAGAATGGAAATATTTTCTCACATTTAAAACTGTTCAGAACTTGGTTTAACTACTGGTGAGCCCCATTCTCTCTTCTTTATGATGTGCGGCTTTTTTGCGGGCATAAATATGCGGTACGGCCCTAACAGATGGCACCAGCAAAAAGTCCTCGTCACACCATGAGTTCGTCAGATACTTTGTCTTTTCGCATGCAAATATACTCGTACCGCACATGCATTCGAATTTTCCGGATTATATTCATACAAGGTTTACAGTTTTTCACGTTTTTAGCCTTTTTTCTATTATTTTATTTTCAAATAATTTTCAGAGTGTGGAAAAGCGGATGCACGTTATGTTTTTCTTGTTTTTTTGTTTTCTGGCTCCTTCCGCTTGGTACACCGCGTGTGTGAGAGCTTTTTCGGTGTGGTTGTCGGTTATTGTTAGTTTTTCCGCCACTTTTTGTCGACAGAATTCTGCTCAAATATATTCATTTGTACAACCAACCGGAAAAAATTATATTATAAACGCACGCACATATAATACGGGCTTGGGACGGCAGTAGGTACATTCTTTATCTCATTGAGCCACTCACATGTGGCATCAAGGTCCACTATGGGGGGCTACGGATGCTGCGTCCTGTATTGTACATGTACATCAATATCATAATTATATATTTTGTAGGTCCACGATTTCACAGATAAAAAAATAACTGGAAAAATTCATACATTTGTGGATTTTATTCACATCTGCGGTGCTTTTGTGTTTGTGCTTGTGATTCGCGTTGTGTATATTTTCTTTCTGTACTATACTTTTTGGGCATTATGGAACCAATGTGTCCGCAGTTTTTTGTTTTGACTCGTGCGGCTGTTGGCCTGCGGCTCCGGGATCAGCCACCAACTCTTCCCAATTTCAGACGTTCATATGGAAACATGTCCAGTGAGATAAAATTATAAAATATTATCCCGTGGAAATTTTATGGAAAATTTCGACTTAACTGAATGTATTCGTTTGAAGCGCTTATTGAAATAAACATCGGTGGATGTCCAGTGTCGAGCCTCTCCAGTGGTAACTTTAACGAAAGAAATTCAATTTTTAGTTATTGTAACATTTAATCGGTCTCGTTATATTTAAATTCGCTTTCGATCGGTTCCGAATGCTCTAAGAGTTCCCAAGTTCGAGGTGCAATAATTGAGCAAAGTTAGTGAATTGTGAGCTTATACATACTACATCGATGAAGTGTATCTGATGAACGTTAAAATTTGAATTAGTGTGATTTATCTAACTTGAGTAAGTCTCATATATAAAATTTGTGTGGAGCTTTGTAGACAATTCTTCTATACGTTGAGTTAGATGAATCTTTTCACATATCAACGTTGTATTCGAAAATTCACCAGTAAAACTTTGGAAATTATTACCTGTTCTGTTCTGTTTTGTTTTCTTTTGTACAGTTGTAAAATTCGAAGTTTTTGTTTTCATTGTGACCTAAATAAAAAGAGTCGACCAGTGATATGTTTGGTAAATGATGTGAAACGATTTTCAACATTACCTGTGGAATTTGTCGAGTACAATCTGATTGCAGACAAATGTTAAAATGAAATGGAATGTTATTACTTGTCACCTAAGACTCTAGTGGTAGTTTTTAGTTATTGAAAGAAGCCTTCAGAATATAAGTAGAATATGACTTTTTATATTGCAAAGTTAATTTTTGTTAGAAGACCAATTTTCGAGTACTTTTTATATAGAGGTGTCTTAGGATATCATAGGTCTGCAAAATTCTCATAAAATTCATCTTTACTTGTTCAACGGTGAGACATTCCAGACCTCTGTAGTTGTTAAAATATTTTTGATGTTCCTTTAAATTTTCCAAATTAACAACGGTTACCAATGTATTAAACTTCTGTTCCCATTTTTTTACAACTTCACTCCACAATGTCCAAAGTTAAAATTTATAAGTTCTTTTTCAATTCATTATCCTAAGTCACTCTCTACGTCGCCGAGGTATCGTAACTTTTGTCATGATGCGCTACATGATACCAAAACGGTTGGCAGGTCTTGTCTTTTTAGAAAATCTGTTGGTATTTATTTTGCTGGTACTATCCTGGATCTTAGGTAAGGCATAAGATTCCAATATAGGGCTTCTTCGACTTTCCTTTGTTAATACGCCTTCGACATAAAAACACCAACAGTTACTTACTAAGTTTTAACGACATCTGAGGAAGGAGACAAAGACTTAATAGAGTATGATATTTAAAAGAAGGCAAAATCCCCTTCTCCAAGTTCGAAATATTATCTGTATCTTTGCACGATCAAATCCAACAAAAAGCACTGTGATTTATTTAGATACAGTGGCTAAGGCAAATTCTGATGACGAGAATTATTGTACTTGAGAAGCCAGTAGTAAGTTGCACAAAAATATTTATATATTTTTGTGGATTAACATGAAACATTTGTCAGGTTAAAAATAATTTTCAATATCCTCTTTCCTGAAATTTCCTTCGCCTAAGAGCTATTGTGTGCATCATATGCTTATTCCCTGCACTTGACAATATCATAAAAAATGACAACAATATAACTTCTTTTCAGGAAATCCAGATCATTACCATATCTAATAACTTCCTTGGATTTGTTTGTAAACAGCATCCGACGATAAAACAGTTTCGTTTCTTCTTAGATCCTAGCTCAGAACCTTATTTTATTTTGCTGCAGTTTCGCCACTCTGTCTTACTTTGTTACTTATTTGAAACTCCCATCCCACGAGAAAACAGTGCTAGACCATAAATCGTTAAAGGGTTAGGTACACGTATCCGGGGTATACCAGTGTGAATCAGTCTAATTCGGGGAGCTTTGTGACTTTGCCATAATTTTGTTTATAATTACCGAAATATATCAAGTGGAGATCTAACCAACATTTCACCTTCTTCTTCTGGAAACCTGGAATTTCCTCCTCAAGTAGCTTGTGGCACTCAGCGATGATATATGTATATTATGAAAGGATGTAGGATATAAAAGAAGTTAAAAAATAATTTTATAATAAAACTTTGCAATAAGGAATGTGTTCATTACTTCATCGATGAAGTAGGGAATATATAAACATTGCTGAACATTCCCAGTAGAAATGAATTTTAGCACAGGGGTATCATTGGAAATTCATGAATTACGCTTTGGTATATTATTTTTTTATGATTCATTGAAGAAAATGTAAGGGTAAAAGTAAGGTTCAAATTAAATAATCAATTTGCCATTCCATTTCTTGTCCTTATTCTTCCGCAGAAGACAATTTGTCTACATTCTACATTTGCCCCACTTCATATATGATTCACTACAATGCTTACAGCAGTTCTGACGGATTTCTCATTCCTTTATATAGTACCACGTCCTGGGAAAAGATAAGATTTGAAGGATGCTGTTAACCGTTTTGGGAATCCTCTGCATACAGCGTTTCTGTATATTTAATCTTTAAAATATGATCATTACAGGGTAATGAACAGGGTAATGTGTATCTTTTATGTACAACTTTGTAATGGAAATCGTAATGAAAAGCTTTGTAATAAGAATGAAGCTTTAGAGTAAGAGTTAACCTTACCTTTCCGCTTTGACTAAGGCAAAATGCATTGATGCACTGATCTACAAAACGACTCAATTATACATTACCATACTAAGGTGGTAATGGGTCAATTTCTTTCTAATAGAATGCATCGAAATATTTTACACATTTCTAATATCATTTGTGGGTATGGCGACAGAGATAGAAATCATTAAAATTAATTTCCAAACTTACAGATATTATTCTGTCCCCAATTAAATTAATTTGATAGGCCGCCTGGCTTTTAGTCTTAATATTACTGAGAAAAAACCAAAATATTTGAAGCTATTGTGGGATTAAATTTATTGTACCTTTTGATTGTATAAACAAAAATCGTCAGACAATTTCTTAGTAAAACCACAAATGTCGTAGTCAAAACCAAATACTAAATCTTTTTAAATTCCTAGAAAAACCCTTCCTTCAGATGAACATCTCTGAAACCTGTTGAATTCCTTTGTTTTAAGGGTTAGTAAAAATCCCTTTTCACACTAGAGTGCGGTGAAATGAAAAACCAAAAGTTCACGTTGACTACATTTTTCTGCTACTCAAAGACTCCGACGTGAAGCTTATTTTTCAGCTTTAAAAAGTTTTATGGGGGCACATTTCGTGTCTTCCATTAGACACGAGATTCCTTTGATCTCTGAGAAGTGATTCGTAATGAAGTGGTATGTAATGCCTCTAACGCTGGGGGAAGTCAATATGTTTTCTTCACCCTTAAAATTTCCTTGTTATATTTTTTTTCTTTGAGAATATGTCTTTAAATTTGTTGACATCTTCTGAGGGGTGACTTGAAGATCTGAGTAAATTCCTTTATGAATTTCAGTTTCAGTTAGAACACATTTTTGTTGGCTCCTCCTTCTTTTATTTTTGAAATTTTTTATGTTTTTAGGACATGCAGTTTATAGTTAACTTTTAGTTATGTGTAAATAATGTAATATCATCTATACTAAACCCCTTTAGTGAACGCAGCAATATCATTACATTTCGCAATTCAATAATTATTGATGGAATTGTCAACAGTGAATCAAAAAAATAAACAATTCAAGTGAATTATGCATATTGCAAGTGAAGTGAGTTCAACAACAAATCAGGTGCCTCATGATGGCGCTGCCACAAACACTGTTGGAAATAGTAACAGTAGCAATAGTGAAAATATTCCTTATTTGACCGCAGAAACACTGGCGGAGCGAACTGTGGACGGACTATTGGCTGAACATCCTGGCGAATTAGTAAAGACAGGATCTCCTCACATTGTAAGATAATTTTGTCATTTTAAATTGATTTTTTTCAATCTTGTTACTTCCCCTCAGGTTTGCACGGTGCTCCCTTCACACTGGCGATCTAACAAAACATTACCTGTAGCATTTAAAGTGGTCGCCCTTGGTGAAGTCATGGATGGAACTATAGTTACTATTATGGCAGGCAATGATGAGAATTTCTGTGGGGAACTTAGGAATTGTACAGCGGTTATGAAAAACCAAGTAGCTAAATTTAATGATTTGCGTTTTGTTGGTCGCAGTGGTAGAGGTAAGTCTTAGCTATATGTTACTTTTTTATTGCATCCCAACAGTATGTCTTTCCCATAGCTTTTGATATTCAAGTACGGCGGTGTGGTTTATATGCTGATTACCAAGATGAACAATTTTATTTTACTTTACCGAGAAAATATTTAGCTTAGGACACGGAGCCCGTCAGCTATAGAACTGTTTCTCTTAAACCTTGTTTATTTCGGACAAGGTTGTGTGCCAGCATCACCGGATTCCCGAATGCTTTATAATCGTCAAAAGTTGAAATATTTATACCCAAGAAAAGTAAAGTTCTCAGACTCTTTCACACAAAAAATATGAAAATTTCCTTTTACAAAATTTTGAAGAAACTCTGTTCAAATTAAACTCCAATCCTTAAAATTTTGGACTGTATTTTCAATGTTAAAAGCTTTTCGGTATTTCCATTAAAACAAAGCTTGAAATTGCCTTTTTTGTGACAATGTTGGGTTAGTCAATTGAGGCATTATTTTGTTTAGGCAATCCCAAAGCGGTATTGTCTATATAGCGGTCTTCAGTACGTAACCTCCAACAGAACATTTTGACATCCTTTAAGTCAGTGCTATGAAGTATTCTTTGGGATCAGAGTAACATTTAGGTATTTAATTTCGGCTCAAAATTAAAAGATGTGAGTGAGGTTATTTCTCTACACAATTGGGACCAAAAATACTTTTTCCTCCGTAGCCAGTCGTTTTCGCCAGCTCCAGAGCAAGTCAGCTGGTTTGAAACTCTACAAAAGAGGAGAACACATTCTTCCTTGTGGATATTATTTCATTGTCCTATCTATAATGTATTTCTTGGAAGACTATTAAAAAAGGTAGCCTCTTCCTCCACACACTTTAAAATCTTTAAATGAGAACAATGCATTAAAGTTTCAAAATTGGGGACAGTACAGACCAGCGCAGAGATTCAGTAAAGGACACAACCTCATTTCCTCCCAGTAATTCGGTAACACATTTTATTCTCAATGCCATTCACAGCCCAGAATGTAATCAAACTTGCGAAAGGGACTTTAGAAGCATTTTTTGCAGAAACTATTGCTAATATTAGTTTTAAAATTTTCTATTAGGAAACAACGTTGCCAGAGTTTAAAGCAAAAGTTTTAATGAAGTAAACTGTTCTCCTCTCCTAGTTTTGACCCCTAAATGCTAATAGGAAATACTTCAACTAAATATCGCACAGGGGTTAATGATTTTAATAACAGCAGCAGTTTCGCTCCCCAAAGAAAGACAGCTCAGTCTTTTTGTAGCGAAAGCAACTTACGATTAGGGGTGGTTTGTCCTAACGAGACTATAACGAAACATTGCTTGGGGCGTTTGCTCTTAACTTTCGACTTCCTCCGTAAATTGCGTTCGGATTTGGCTTTTATTAAAGGTTATGTGACATTTATTGTTCACGCCGTAATCGTGTCCTTGTTCGCTCCTTGTTGTGCTTCTGGGCATGTATCGCTGCCACTGCTATACTTTAAATTTCGTTTCAATTTAACTCCCCCATAGTCGTCGAGCAAATAAGGAGCAAAGAGCAGTCGGCTCCCCTGCACGAGGTATGCCGACATTCAAAAATGTCAGTAAAGACGTAAAAGTACACCAGAAGCAAATTTAATTTTGCATTTTAAGTAGCTGCAAAGGGCATATGTTGGCATCTCGAAGACCTTCATAAGGTAGTGATTACACTCACAAACATGTTTTCAATTAAATTCCTTCGATTTCAAATCAATCCGAAGAGGATATCCTTACTCCACTGAACAAATTCTTGCTTTGTCCTTTGTCTTTCGGCTCATTTGATTTCGAGAGTCGCAAGGCATCTCGGCAGGAATGGAAATTTATTCTTATTGGAAAAAATCAACAGGGCTCCTTTTCAAACAAATCAGAGTCAAATGATTTCCCATATAGCTGTCTTATTGCGAAACTAAGGAATCCTTTCCTCGCTCCAGACGTGGGAAAAATTCCGAGATGAAATTCAATTAGGAAAATACTTTTGCTCAGATATGTGCAAAGAGATCGCGAGCAATGGATCCAATGTACGTACAGCACGTGTGAAGTAATAAACTTCGCTTCGAGTGATATAATTAAATATTTGCGTCCAACGACACGTTACTTATACTGCATGAAGGAGTTGGGGCAATCAAGGACCGTGTTAGGTGAGATTATTGTCATAATGACGAATAAATTAAATCAGTGTCCCCTTCTGACAGCATTTGCTGCGAACAAGGCAATTATCTTGGCCTGTTCATGGGGTAGTTCGACAACTTTCTGAAGGAGGGTGGATCAGGATTGTCATCACTTTTAGGATTCGGCTGCCTGTAAGTGTCCGCATATGTGTACATGTGTCCTAGGGTTGTTTACCTGAGTTAGTCAGGAAATTATCAACACAGACCATGTCCAACTGCTCCTTTCGTGCACTTTCCTCAGTAACTGGGTGGCACGGTTCGCTCCAAATAAGATCCCTAGAGTGGGAAATTTAGCCCATATGGTGTTTGGCAAGGTGCCCTGACAAGTAATTAATAAGGGAATCGGGGTTGTTTGCACATATGCCTGGTTATTTCGCATTAATAATCCCCACATAAAGCCATGACCTATGCTCCGTAACGGTGGTAATGTTTGCTCTTAGATTGTTTATTGAAGGTTTGATTTTGATTGATAGAAGGTCTGTGATGTGGACATAGAACCTAATAGTTGCGGGAGTTATACTGATATGCTTGCCTTTAAGATTTCCGAACACATATGGATTTATGGGGAACCATTGGAATATATGCACTATTATTAAAAAAATTCAACTGCATGGTCATAATAATTACAACTATTGTGAATATTGAGGGATCGTTAAAGGACCCGCTGCCCCAATTCTTCTGAAATTATTCTTCAAGAATATTTATATTATTGTACTATCGCAATCTAATAAGGCTAGCTTTAGTTTCCAAATTTAAATTGCCTAACTTAATTGCTTTATGATTGAATGAACCCAGGACGGTGGCGGAGCAGGCTGAGGTGCACAAAGATTTCCTGCTCTTTTGGTGCGGGTTGGAATCCGGCAAAGAGCGCGGCCATTTATCTGGCTACGAGTGGTTGAGACAGTTCTACTGGCAAGAATTGTACTTACGAAGCCATTGGAATGTCGCACAATAAAAATGTCATGCCAAAAAATGTGCTTAACTGGCAACAATTGTCAGGTTAAAATTTACCAAACTCCTCTTCCCTAATTTTCCTCCGTCTAAGTTGTGAAATATTGCAATGTATGAGGTAATATTGGTATAAGAGGTATATTGGTAAAAGAGCTCGACACTGCATTGTGTTGTTCTGTTGCCTTAGGGATTCTTCCAATATTTTTAAGTATATTCAGACAAATAGTCTTTTAATGCATGACATGGCTGAATCTGGCAAAAAGCACTCTTAGGAATTTCACATGAATTTAGTAACATAAAGAGTAATAAAATTATTAAAATTATTATTTTCTAAGTGGTAACCTGGTAACCGTGAGAAGTTTTTCATTTCTCAGGAGTGTTTGGCGCAGACTATCAACGCCAGATCTGACATTTGTGATGACCAGGTACTGATATTGGTCCTTCTGAACTTTTCGAGGAACTTCGACAGTGTTAATCGTGGAATTCTTGTTTCTCTAAGTTTGAAAACTTCTTTGACTTACATCCATCAGCCACTTGCTCAATCCAACCGTTATCCAACCGTTGGCAACCGATTTATAGTTGGTAACTCTAGTCCTTTAAATTTAGTACGGCGTTCCTCAGGATTCTATCTTGGGATCGCTACTTTTCATTTATTTATCAACGACTTACCTACAGTTGTCACAAATAGTTCTAAAATGATCTGCTGAAATCATGTTAAGATGATCTTGGGTAAGGTTTACGAGGTGCTTCTTCGGTTGTGGTTACGTGCGTTACATTTTTTGTTGTTAAGACGGATACAAACGCTCCTGTTGCTTCTTGCAGCTCTCTCTTTCATTTAGATGCTGCCCCAAATCGATCCCTCATTTCCTACCATTACCTTTCATCGGCCCATTCCGACTTTCCCTATATTTTTCTAAATACCTTCTCACAAACGATTCGTGGAAGCCCACCTGCTGTGAAATTTTGCGATTTAAATAATGTTGCTTGCTAAGTAGCAAGATTTTTATCTTATCACCCACACTATTTCCTTTTCGCCATAATGAAATAATACACTTTCTTTTATACCGTCTTCACTATTTTGCATTTTAACAGCTGAGCAGTCAGGCGGTTAAATTGACCACTATTGAGAAAATTATGCTTCCAGGTTTTACAAGTAGTTTGCGTTCCAGTAAAGTTAGAATTCTTCAAAAAAAAGATTAAAAATACTAGGAGTAGGTATTCACCTAGATTGACAAAACTACTGATATCGACAGAGACATTGAGAGTGATAATGTCCTTTATGAAAATAAGACTAATTATGAAACAAATAGCAACTAATCTGGCTCTATATATAATAAATAATATATGCACCCTTTCACAAAAATTGAAATTCGATGGAGATATTGGCGCTATGCTATGTTCAGATGGGTCACACTTTTCCAAGATTTTTATACACCTTTTCCTTTATCGTTGAAAAGTGTCCTACCCGTGAAGAAGAGAAAAAAAGAACTCGTTGCTATGAAATTTACCCCTCAGTATTTGCTAAGTCCCCTATTTCGATAATTTTTTCAGAAGATGAGGCCGACAGTATTAACGAAGGTTTACCATGGGGTGACCCACACTTTTATATTGAAAAGGACAGAGCTTTGCCGTTGGTTTGTTGACGATGCCTGATTCTGATTGCTCATTTTTCCATCCACTTTGCCTGTTTACAGTGGAAATTAAGAATTCTTCATTCGTTTAATTCAATCTGCTTGTCCTCATTTAGGTCGCCCTTTCTACTTCATTGGATTCTGTTTAGTAGTAGCAAAGACTAACAAGACCGTGGGAGGGGTGGTTGCGAGGAATTCAATTTCTTTTAATTTTTTGGTTAGAACGTTTCTGATAAGGAAAAGTGTTGGGTGGAGAGGTTTCCCTTATTGGGGTTTTCAGTTTTGCCATTTGTGATTCACCAGCTTAAAAGATTTTTCAGCTTATTTTAGATAAGAGGGTGGAAAACAAGTGACGGTGATAATTTGCACATTCCAGAACGGTTTGGAAGGTTTTTCCTTTTTTAATTTACAAAAGGATTAGTTGGGTTTTTGAGAAGTTGCGCAAGCTTACAGAGTCAAGCTTAATGGGTAGTAATTTTGGATATTCCGAGGGATGTTTTTAAGCCTGAAAAATGCTGTGTAAATAAATAATAAGTCATAAAAACCTTCTTGCCCAAAGAGTATTAATTTGAATTAAAGAATTTTATTTTATATATGTAAAATCTATTGGAAAATTAAGCAAGCTTTATTTGTATCCTGATTTCAGTAACAATTTGGAACTTAAAGCTCATGGTGACTTTTCACACTTCATTTAGATGCATAAAATTAATAAAGTGATAAAATTTAAAAATTTACAGCGTGTCCCAGTTAAAATAACCGATCGGGCGTCTAATGATAGGTATCCATGCGATAAACAAAAATTTGTATGGAAGGGCCCAGGGGCAATCCTTACGGTTTTCGAGATAGCGACATTTGAAGGCTTTTTGGTCGGTTTTTACGATGAAGGCCGCAAACCTTATATTAAAGATGATATTTATACGAGCCTAGTATCACATCGTAGGGAACACTAGTGGCGTTTAAGTTATTGCTTACCTAACCTCCTAACCCTCTTCGTTTAAGAGGTACGAATTTTCAAAGTCAAAATTTTGGCATTTTTTATCTTTTTTCCACAGAAATATCCAAATTTATTGGGATAAGCTGTAATTAGCTTACAATTATAATTATAATTTGCAATTCCCATAGGTATCCCTTTAATTTCATATAAGTCGTGTTTCTCTTTTCGTTTTCGAGATAACTGGTCCCGAATCCGGTCATATTCTGAAGCTTAAAATTTTCTATAACACTGTATGTCGCGTCTATCTATTTTTTGCTTCCTCCCTCCCCTGCCCATCCGTAATTCCATTTTATTTTCAGGCAAATCTGTGAATAGCATCACATGATAAAACCCTGAGTTTTGGCATCACCGTAAAAACAAAGGTATTTTTACATCCTTATTTTGAGCGAACCCTTTTATTCCAAAAGTGAAATATATTCGCAAATTAAAGTCTCTATAAATAAACTCTTGAAATTAATACAATATATGAGAGACATGGCCTTAAATTTTTCGAATCCTGACAATACTTATAGCTTCTTACTGAAAAAAGATAAATTAAAATCTATTACACATAACCCTCAGGACTGTTACCCCCGGTTTTCCTCTCTGGAAAGTGATTTTATCCCATCATTTACATGATTTTGCCACTTAAGATTTTCTGTAATAAGTAATTGATGAAGTTAATTTCCAAGGATCCCTCTAGGCAGAAGGCGACAGTGTGTTTCCGATTCTATTTATTCAAAGGAAAGCAGAAAAAAGTGCGGAAGGAAATGAGACGGTATCAAGAAATGTTGACGGAGGACCCATGAGCGACAGGAAGCTACAAAAGCAACACAACAGTCGAAATCAAGAGGCAAAATTGTCGTCCCCACCATCTACGCGCTCATCCATTCATCGTCAGGATCGCATCATTATAATTTTCCTCTGCCATTTTTTATTCACATCTGGCAAACATCTTAGTGTGAAGCCTCCACTGGTACTTACCATGACGGAAGAAGGATACGGGGGTGTCTATGGCAAGCCCTGCAAGTGAAAAGCTCCAGATCCAGACCTATGCCGGAATACGTAGGAAAGGAAAATAAATGGAAACATCTCTAGAAATCGAGAAATAAAAATCCCAGCAACTCACAAAATAACAGTGAAATAACAAATGAGGGCAGAACGTACAGGATGAGGGTGACAATTTCTGTCGGCAAGTGGGGTACCAGGGAACTTCTTATTTTTCACTTTGCTGCGGATGCCGTAATGAAAAAAACATCGAAAAATGTTATTTATGACAATTGAAGAAATCAAAAATATCACTGGCAACACACGGCAGAGGTATGTTGATGTTGACTTCCTCTGGAGTTTTGTGGGGGCGGCATTAGTCGACGCCACTTTTCCAGTTTGGATACCAACGTCTTTACCTCTAGACTAGGATTGAGTACTCCTCCCGCACTTATGGCAGGCTTAGACGTGGTGGTAGTTTCTTCGGTCTCTGGCAATTTATGCAAATTTGTGTTATTTTGATCTTACATTTGCAGGGGTTGCCGCCCCACAACGTAAGTTAACTTGAACATAATAAAAAATAAATAACCAGACAGAAGCGGTACGGAAAAAAACAACCATTGGTGAAGTCTTTTTTCCATAACAAGTTGTGAATTATTAACGTCTTAAAAAGGCTCCCTCGTAAGAATGGGGGATGCCGCACACTTTAATTTTCCCAATAATGGACTGTTCGTTAGAGTGGAAATTTAAAGGAGAATTTCACTGGAATTTGGTTTTTGGAATTTCTTTTAATTTATTTTAATTATATTTGTAAGCTGTTTTAAAATTGTTCATATATTTAAGAAAAGTTCATTTAAGATGATTTAGAATTTTCAAAACGGTGGTGTAATTGTTTCCCTTCCGACCGATTTGTACGATAGGGGATGTCTGAAAAGGTACATAAAAATGAAAAATTAATAAATTCAAATGTCCCGAAATGTAGGATGTGAAGTAGAGATGTTTTCAGAATGCCACTCTAAGATAATTGGAAATTCTAATTTTAAATGGCGTGGGATATTCTATATAAAAACAGAGCCTATTTATACACATTTAAACGGATGGATTATTGTCCGAACATGATGAATGAGCCTCAATTTCAAGATTAAATTTTTTAGGCATTTTTCCAGAACTGTCTTAGTGGTTAGAAACTGCAAAAGGTTTTTTTTTCTAATCATTGATTAGGGTTCAACATAATAAATATCAATTCATTGGGTCCAGTTTTTAATTAATCCGGCGAGCTTGTTGTGTTTAGGCTACCAAATTGCGTATGACTCGTGTTTTTCTTTAAAAACTCACAATCCAAATTAAACGTAACTAATTACCACAGAAAATAACAACGAGAAACAATAACTACAGTCAAATAAAAAAGCAATCTGCTAGTACCGTTTAGAAATTCAATCAAACAAAACTATTTTCGGGTACCAATAATTCAAAATCTCTTTCCAGAAATTGAGGAAACTGGCAAATAATTTTTCGTTAAGACCCATTTCAGGCAATTTGTTATAGGGCATGCCTAAAACGTAAAACACAGAGGAGCACCTGTTTCTCGGAGCTCGGTGCTATTAATTAAGCTTAACGAGGTTGCAACACCAGGAAATATCTCCACCCAGATAAATTTAACCCAGTCAACCCTTTCATCTTAAGATCGGGCAACGTTGAATCTTATCTCACAGCATGCGGGGCTCACCCTATTAATACACTCTTTAAACCGTGTGCTCATAACCGCCTACACTTACAAATTACATTTAAGGGTAAAGGAAGAGATATTGTACATAAACTGAGATAGATTTGTGTACTAAAAGACTCATCCGCCCTGTAATATATGTTGGGGTATTATTTGTGTAAGTAAAATTAGGCGCTCAGGATGGGAGGTATTCCTTAAGTACGAAAATTTCACTTACGGATAAATGTGCCCTTTCTGAAAACTCTGAGAGCGTATTAATTATCCTTGTTTGTGGGATAAACAACGGGGAGAGTTTAAAACACAAAAACCAATTACTCTACTCAGGATGAAGCTGCCTTGCCTCCTATGCGCTATGCCATATATTCCCATTCCGCTTTGTATTCTTGACTATATTCTGTTCTAAGGATAGCTCAAATTTCGTCCATTAAAATGTTTCTTTTTAGCTACTTCACCATTTAATTAATTTCTGGGGAGAGCTTAACATTTAATCCTTTCATGGCCTAATTTTATACTTTCTGTAATAATTGCAGTGGGTGCTTTTGTAAATTTAATATTCTGTAAACAGCTTCGTTAGGCTGGTTTGTTTACACCGAGGTAAAAAGAGGAGCTTAGTGCAATTATAAGGATGGTGGTGATCCATTTAAAAAGGGAATCCAAAAAGCAGCATCTGCATAAATCGATATTTGTTTATCTCCAAGGAGTACAAGAAAAATTACACTATTTATGCTTGTGAAATATTTAAGTTAGAATGGTTAAAACTATGTATTATAGCCCACCCCTTATGTATGTTTAAAATATATATTTGGAATTGAATATATCTTTCCATTTATAATCCTTATAGTCGACTTGTTTGTCTTCACGAAATCTTTAGTTACCTTGTTTTCGTTCCGCACTTCATTGACCCATTTTTTTAGACGTGTCACTAGCTCTAAGTGAATTCATTTTATGATGACAAAAGGTACTATCTTGGAAGGATGATCAGAATTGGATTCAGAACGGATGTTTCGAATGTAGGACTTCAGGAATTTTATTGTTGTAAATGAATGTTTTCGAATAGGAGAGTGACTGGCAACGTGGACGAAATCTGAAGGGCTCTACTAAGACTGCACTGGAAGCTGGCTTTCCTGAGTTTGTTAAAAACTGATGTCAGGATCTCAATTCCCCTAAAAATAAGGTTTCATTGCAGTAAAGTACTAACCCATAAGATCTTAGCCTGCTTAACGCCATCTTCATCCAGTCCAGAAAAGCAATGCGATATTTTAGGAAGAAGGCATGAAAAACTTGCTAGAAGGTTTCTGTGTAATGTGCAGCGATCGTGAATATGGACGATAAAGTAGTACAGAAATGGAATATACATAGCTGGAATATTACAATGGTGAGCCTGGTGTACAGTAAAACGTGGTGTCCTCAGCTCGATCTATGTGCCTTTCCCTCGACACTCATTCTCGATCTCCATAAAAATGAAAGCTCTGATTCACTCTGTTCTTCTCTTTTCTCATTCGTTCTTTCTTTTTATCTTTCCCTTTTTTAATTTTTTAATTTTTAAGCTACTCTTGTTAATATCCATTCATCCGCATTGAGTCAGCTTGTTTTACTACGGTCCTACCCTAATCAAATAGGGCAATTATTTATTCTCCCCATTTTAGTACAATTAAATAAAAGTTTGCTTAACTTTTTTTACTTTAATTTTATTCAGAAAATACTCATAAGCCCCTTCAAGGGCATTGTAAAATCAAAGATGAGCACTTTCTCGAAAAAGGATATTTCGCCCTTTCGATTAACATGTTAGGTTACGATTTATATAGAAATGGAGTCTTAAAATTATATTTTTCAAAAAAATTTGGTTAAGGTTATCCTGTAAAATTTTTACACGAATGACACAATTTTTTAAGTGACTAGTTAATAGTACTTTAAAATAAAAAAAATAATTGACTTTCATTGTTCAAAGTTACTAATATTTTTGTACTAGGTAAACAGTACCTTCAACACTGCGGTTTTATTTGGGGTTTTTTTTTACAATAAGTGGAGAATAATCTACAATTTTGTTGTTTTTTTTTTAATGAGTTTGTGAAAATATTTATTGAATTCTTTGAAAAAGGCAGCTTCTTTGGGTGTTTTCAGGGAACTAGTAAAGCATTATATCTGTAACGCGTATAAAAGTAAAATGAAGCAACAAAATCTTCCAGCTATCTTTCAAGTGATTTCAAAAACTATTTTAAGCGATAAAATCTAAAATTGCTGTTATAACAAATACCGCTGCAGATTTATTAAATCTATAAGATGAAACTGCAATTGGTATAATATTAAAAAAAAAATGTGACAAGATGCACGAAAGCCATAAATAATGCATGTGAAGTCCCCTGATTGTATGGTGTGAACACATAAAATTCCAATAAACTCACACCTTTTGAAAATTTATCGCCTCCAGATTCTGATCAGATTCCCCTTTAACAGCTTGCAAAATTCATAACAGCCAGGAATATGCACCCAGAATGTTTCGGGATGGTTTAGATTTCTCTTCGCTGCCTACCAACAAATTGCATGCAGCGTCGTTTTGGGGTTTTGTTAAACGGGGGTTGCTCTAACATTACGGAGCTTATTTACACCTTCACGAATATTACTAGTACAAATGTGAGGTGAAACTTTCCATGACATTAAGGTTTGCGAATTATTCTGCAGATAAGATAAATGCTTTTGAATACTGCGAATATTTATTAAATTCTAAGAAAAATTAAACAAGCTACCAAACAATATTTATACGTAGATTCTTATGGTTTCGGAAAATAACGGCTGTTACTAAAAATAAAAACCCCTTAAGTGTTACTCTGGCTTTCCAAAATTCAAAAATATTCCTAAATGGCAAAAGTCCTGTATTTTCAGATTAGATACATTCCGTTGGTTATTTGTTTACTTTTGTATGACATGTTCTAAATTTTAAAAAATTAATAAACGGAACGCTCACCGAAAGAAAAAAGAATAAAAACCTTTTCAAAACTAATTTTGGTTTGTTTAACATTTTAATGGGACCTCTAGGAAAATTGCGAAAAGATAAAGCAACCCTCTCCGAAAATAATTCAACTCGTTTAATCTGACATGAATCACATGCAGAGTTCTATTTAATATGGCAAGACTCTCTTACTAAAAGAGCACCGGTTTGAACGTGTTAATAATTTTAAATAACTTAAGATTAGCAGAGTAATCCAAGTGTCCACATAATTAAATAAATATGTAACGAATTGGAATTCCCGGCTGGAGAAAAATAATTAAATTTTCCGAAATGAGCTCCTTTTCCCACAGTTAGATTAATTCTTGGTTCAATTAACACTAACTAAATAAAAATAATAAAAAAGCACGGACCGACATACAGATCCAACACAGATCCTGACCGATTTTCTTCGCAATATAATTCACATGAAGAATTTGGTCTAGATCTCTCCTTCCCTGGCATGATATTTCTTGCATGCTAATGTGAGCAAGCCAAGTCCAGCCACCTAGCCAAGACCGATCTATCACCTTTATAAATATGTTAAGAACAGTTTCTTTTCGGGACTAGTACGCGTGTTGAGTGGAATGTTCTAACGATTTAACAGGTAGTTGTAAATAGGTTAAGAGCAGTTTCTGCACGTTTCTACTACGCATGTTGAATGGAATGGCTTAAGAGGTTAGCTTGTAATTGCTGAGCGAAACGGATCTAGTTAATATAGTCGTAAGAGAACTTGGAATAATATTAAGCCCGAATTATTATCGTGGAAGCATAATAAAGAGAAATTGTAGTGTTCTAACGGCTTTGAATCGAACCAAAGCTCTCTTTGTAAGTCGCTAGCTATTTTCCATTGAGAAAAGAGACAAATTTCCGACCATACCAGGAAATAACGTCAGAAATACACTGCCATTGTTATGCAAAATAAATAACAGTGGCTACAAACGACTGCCCTGCGGTATACAGAAAGAAAATAAGTTTTTGAAGGTTACAATTTTGGTCCGGCTGGCAAATTCGCTTAGGATTAAACATTGCGAACTAGTTTGGAAAATTCAGAGCTCGCGGAGTTAGTCCTACGTTTTATGGAAACGAGTTATACGTAAATTATTTTGGCCTTATTTAGTAATAGGATTTTATGTAAAAAAATGTAAATTGCACTTTCCATTTTATATCATGGAGATAAAAAATATTAGCTAATAGAGGAGAATAAATAATAGAAATAGTTTGACTTGTAAACTGACAAAAGATGTTGCAGTCCACTAATTTTTCGAAATTTTACTATAATTTTTTTGTGAGTACATACTGCAAAAATTCGAATATGTTTGTATGTTTCATAATCAACTTTGCCATCGATTGTTATAGTTCTTGCGTTGTTTGGTTTTTATTTTTTTTTATCACGAATTACCAGCTACCATAATCTAAAAATGAAAATTAAAACTTTGCATCTTATTATCTGAAATCACTTCAAACAACTTAACCATAACCGAAACTTTTTAATTAGAATTTCTTCGTTTGCAGCCAGTTTAAAGCGCTGCAAAGTCTAATAAGAAACTCATTAACTCGGAAATGTCTAAACAGGGTGAAAATGCGACAACGAAAACAATTATCTTTCGCTTTAAGTTTACGACCAGGCAATTCTTTTCGGTGTATTTGTTTTTGTATTGCTGGTAAATTGTGGAGTCCTGGTGACAGTGGGGTCTATAGTAATGTGTTGCCTCTGTTTTGTTACTGTTGCTGCTGCTGTTGTTGTATAAGAAATTCATGGGGTGCCATTGTAACTGACAGTTCTGACAAATGTTTAAATGACTTCTTGGTTCACATCCAGTGTCAAAGTTTCAACCCTAGCCATCATATTTCACACCAGCCCTTAAAACTCATTCTTTGCGGCTCTCCGTTAACTCCAATTGTGTACGGGATGCGTTGTCGGAAGTTATGGACTGGGCACAGGGGGTTGACACATGACTCTAATTCAAAACCCTGTTCTGTGATACTTGTTCAGATTTTTCTTGTTATCCATTGTTTTAACCGGGCGAAGGTAAAAGAGAGGTGGGCAGGATAGAGTTAGATTTGGTATGGCTTTAAAAGCGATGACTTATTCTAGAGGAACGAACTCGAAGTGTTTTTGTTTCAGTGGTCTTGGATGACAAACGCCAGGGTGGTTAACGATTTATTGTTAAGTCCAGTGCAAAGTTAGAGTTCGGCCGACCATGATGGTGGCCAAATTCAATACATTTTGGCATCTGTATCTTATCAAGTTCATTGTACTTTATTTCTGTTATGTTCTTTTTGTCTGGCTGAAAGCCATGATTTGCAGCTGACTCCATGTCTATCCGACCCTAATGTCGTTAGCAGTAATAACAATAAAAACCCGCACGAATTTGTGCTTTGGGATTAGCATCTATAAATCCTGCACCAAAGAGGAGTTTAGTTTTGTAATTTTGTGCTTATTATGAAATAATGTTATTTTTTCACGTTCGTTTTATTGACATGATATAGTGTAGATAGGGAAACTCTAAAACATAACTCATACATCAGTTTAAAGAAAAATAAGGTAGATAGCCAGGAACAATCGATTTCAATCTAAACATATTCAGTGGTCCTCTAGACATTTTCCAACAGTACTACATCTAAAATTAAAAATTTCGATTAGAATATAACGATTTTTCCTTTAATTTCAGGGAAAAGCTTCAGCCTTACAATAATTATATCAACGACTCCAATACAAGTAGCAACATATAATAAAGCCATTAAAGTGACAGTGGATGGTCCACGGGAGCCCAGATCAAAAGTTCGCCATCAAGGATTTCATCCGTTCGCATTTGGCCCCCAAAGATTCGGTCCAGATCCACTTATGGGTGGCTTACCCTTTAAATTGCCAGGTAATTTGACAATTGATCTGCTTACATAACGAAATACGAATTTGGGGGGGATGAAAGCCCATACATATTCGGGTTTCTGCACAAAATACATACATAAACGTGTACAGACA
>QYTT01082906.1:44953-55893 GCA_006980735.1 Dasypogon diadema
AATTAATGAGAACTGCAAAGTTATTGATGATTCCATATTTTAAAATTAAACTTTAGCTGTTCTTGTTTAATAATTTGAAGTCCTTTATAATTTCATTGCCGACTAAGAATTTTAATATTAATTGTGTAGTATTAAGTTCTGCACACGGAATACTTTTTTATGTAAAATTTTAACTTAAACTGAATTTGTAATTGTATAAAATCCAATATTAAAGAAAAAAAAGTAAACTCACAGGGTGAAAATCAGATGGTAAAATTGGATTTTCTCCTTTCGCAACCAGTATATAGTAGCCAATTTCCAATGATATGGAAATATTAAACTCCTGTATATAATTATTGTTAAAAAAAGTAGCGGTATAGAAAAGAAGACGCTGATATACCCTTCAATCTCTAATTTTTACCTATGCTTTATAAGATGCTATACTTCTTTACATCTTTGAGTCTTCTGCATACTAGCCAAAAATATTGCTTTCGAAAATCAATTTCTAAATTATCCCTGTCTGATATCTTATTACAGACTACACCGCGAGCAAAACATCTGATTATTAATTAAGAGTAAAGCACTGTTACAATAGCATCGCACTTAGGTACGTAATTACAACAACAATTTAATATCTAGATACAGATTTGAATCTGGATCTTTAAAGATCTGAAAATTAGTATTGACTCTCACATATAGGAGCAATTTTTTACTCTTAGATGTTGGCACAGCTGTTTGTCAAATTTATAGAGCGGTACTAAAAATAACTAAATATAGATGATAGGAGTTCGGAATTATTACAAAATCCAACTATAATTTACGTGTTTGAAGTATTGCAACTTATTACATACTTACAATGAAATAAAATAACACTCGACAATTGGCAGCTGTAAACTTTGCAGTTATTATCAATATTGTCAACGTATAAAACTAATTTCAAAAAGATTCTGATCAGAATCTTGCAGCAAAAAAACAAACAACTAATATTATAACTCCGGAATAATATCCTTTTGCACAGTTCTGCAGTTCTGCAATCGTTGATATACATTACCTTACTCGAGCATAGTCAATTTTTTGCATCAGCTCAGGTAGATAGATTTTGTTTTCTCTATTGCACAACCTGCTACAATAAAATATATGTACATGCTCTCTTTCGGCTTACGCGTTTGTAATAATATCCTTATATTATTCCGTATATCCTTGAAAATATCGTTATAACAGTTAAGACGTGCTTTGAGATATTTGAGCATAGGAACCAAAACATGAAATTAAGAAATGTTAACTTTTTGTTATAGGTAACAATATATTTGTAAAACTCTCATTACGAAACGCATTTCACATCTTATAGATGCCATAGTTGTTCAGAAGCAATGGGAAACCTAAGTCGTTCTATTTTCTCAAAAGGATACCTCCTACTTCTCTGACTCAGTGATATAATTGGCTACCATATAATAAAATCTTTAAGGATTATTAGAAAATTTGTTGTGAAAATCTATTGCCTAACATTTTCTCCAATGTGTTTGTTTTCTAATGGCTACTCTCTGATAAATAAAAGGATCAATAAAATCAATTAAATAAATTACTTTTGGTGGATTCATTTAGAAGTTTAAAAGGGTTTAGTTCCATTCATTTCTCCACCTACTCCTTGTATTTTACTCCCCTTAAAATGGTGTTCGCCTTCGTATTACGGACAGATTGTGAGAGTTTACAGTATTCGGGGAGCTGCAGTTCTTTTTTTCTTTGTAGTAAAAATGCTGCTTCAGAGCATGCACATTCTCAAAAAAAAAAAAGAAGAACTCAACGAGTGATTTTCAAGGAAGCTATTGGAACAATAGATTTCAATAGAGGTGGTTGGTGTAACGGCAGCCATTCCAATAATTGTCGCCATTTAGCTTAATCCTTTTTTCTCAACTTCGGAAATGGAACTTTTACTCCTCTAGATGGGAATTGCATTTAAGCAGTTTTACTCCATTTGCTTAATGAGGATTGACGAGCTGGAATGAAGTCGTTCAGGTTATTTGTGATTTTTTTTCGCTTTCTGTTGTAATAGTGGAGATTTGAATAGTTCGAAAGAACGTATTATAATATATAATAAATTAGAAAGTCAGATGGAAGCATACTATTCGGTTGTCTAGAAAAAAGTTGAATGAAAGAAAATATAAGATCATTAGATTTCTCTACATTTTACATAAGCCAATTTGTAATAACTAATTACTAGCTTAGTTCCACCTCATTGGCACTGTTATTTCTAATAAGCAGTTGCCATTTTTGGTTCTATTTATATTCGAGTATAACAGTTATAGTGTGTTTGGGCTCATTATTTTCTATATTGGATATGCTTCACTTATAAATGAATGTAAATTTTCCCATTATTTTTGCTTACATTAGCTGCTAAGGCAATTTTGAAACAGATTTTCAATAGCACTGAAAAAAGTTAGATCTGAGTCAATTCATTTTAGATACTTAGAAAAAGATATAGATAAAGTATAGATAGATAAGTGATTGTCAACAAAATTATATCAAGGATCGTTAGTGAAGTGTTTTGTGCTCCATTTATAAATGCTTGAATACTTTCTTCTTAGACTGGTTTATCTTTCTGTTTAAGCTTCACATTAAATTCTGGATATTGCACGAATTTTTGAATTTGCGAACTTAGAAAAACACCTTTCTTCGAGATATCTTAGTATAAAATTCTTTGCTATTGTTACCTATTGCTT
This sequence comes from Dasypogon diadema, assembly GCA_006980735.1. Lineage (NCBI taxonomy): Eukaryota > Metazoa > Arthropoda > Insecta > Diptera > Asilidae > Dasypogon > Dasypogon diadema. The sequence goes on from QYTT01082906.1 coordinate 47,650, forward strand.
TTGAAAACTGACTAACTTTTCTTAGTACATCTTAGTACAATCTTATTTACACCTTACACATTGTCGCCACCTAAAGATACGTATCGCACGAATGTCACACCTCATCCAGGTACCTCACACAAGGTTTTCCACGTTATCGATTACCGTCGGGGTTTTCTTCCAGAACAACCTTGAGCACCTTATAGTTGTTCACCCTGGAAGACAATTCAGTATGATTACTAATCAATCTTGAAATGTTGTCTTCTTATACAAAACATGAAGAATACGATTCCAATGTATGCAGTCCACAAATTCGGTCAGCTTAATTGAAGTGCGGATGAGTTTTCCAGACAGTCAAAGTCAATGTGCATAGTTACGAAGTTACAAATGGCGTGGTTGGCACAGAATTTCTAACATTTCTAACCGATAACAATAACAAATCTGATATGATACTACTGCGAGTTGCTCAAACCTTTCATCAAATTGTACAAATTTACGTATAGATAGATATGTGAAATATATAATTTCATATACAACTTTCTAAACAAAATAATTTAGAAAATAACGTGTATAAGATTGCAGTTTGCTGTATACTATCATAGTTCAAGTGGTCAATAATAATCGTTAGGATCCCGATTAAGTTGATCGGCTTTAGTGCCATCTAACCCGGTTTCTTTATAATTATTTCACAGTCTACCTTGTAATGTTTATTTTCTGTAGAAGAGAAAAAATTGTAAATCATTGGATCCTGGATTGGATATTTCAAACGACTCTCTATTTTTTATTCCAGTAATTTTGTAAGCAACTATTAATTTGTAATCTTGTTCTATTTTGGTAATTGGATTACAAAAAAAAATCTGTAAAAGAAAATTTATTATATCCTATTAATCCTTAACAAATGCAAGGATTTCGAGCAGATGTGCTGTATCATTATATAAGAACTTTATACTGTTTGGACTCTAATTTAAATTGTTTTAAAAACACGTAAAAGCGTTTTGCATTAAAATTGAATCCATCCCATCCTCCCATAAAATATCTGGAACCATTTCCCCAAGAAAGAATTATATTGAATTTTGTGGGTATTTGCTAGTTAGAATCAAAAATTATTTATGGGAATGTGTACATTGCTCGCAGCACGGAAATGAACGTCGGTTATTTAAAAGTTTAAAACCAGTCCCCGACGAATTCCTTAAATTTATTCTGAGAAGATATCACACAAACTTACACTTGTCGCCAGGATTACAAGGCATCGCAAATCGTTGGGCTTAGACACATACCTAACTTATAGGTACTATACACAAGTACACACGAGAATATCTAGAACAATTCGCTTAGACAGAACTTTTAGAATATTTTGGTGCTTTAAATTAAGCATAGGGTGATTATGCGTCCTTATGGTGCCACCTCCCTTGAGCTTCTTTCGCCGATAAAACATCAGACTAAGACAAATGACATCCAACCCCTTTACTTCTAGGCACTTGCTCATACACATTAAGGAGATATTGTTATCAAAATACATAAAGCGTTTATCTCTTCTGCTTAAGGGAAACGATTCAACGGGCTACACACAATGATAACATGAAAGAAGCTGAGTAGTGATCCAGCCGACGGTGCTGATGACTTTAAGTAGGCGACGACGAACTACAAAAGGAGCAGCCAAAATGTTAGCAGCTAAATGAATATCAACACAAAAGGGGTGCGAAATTGACGCGTTTTACATTAAAAGGACACAAAGTGGGAGCACCATTCTAAGTAGTTGGGGGGGGGGCTGAATGCAAAGGGGTTAAATGGGATCTGTGAAACTGTTAAGAGACTTATGACAGGATTTACTTTGGGGAGGGTGATTTGAACATCGTGATGACATCTTGTGATAAATATTGATAGAAGTACCCTAAAGTGGGATGGGGTAGTATAAAAATGAAAATAGAAAAATTGATGTAGATTTACTAGTAACTTTATCTGATTGATTGGGAAAATGAGTTTAGAAAGGTTTAAAATTTCAAGAGGTAATATAGGCCAATAACTAATTATTAGCAAAAAGACGGAAAAAATTCAATTCAATTGGATTGCTGGCCAAGGGCGAGCCCTACTACGACTTTCATCTTCAAATTATTCCTCAGAATAAGTCCCGTTTTGTGAATATTTTTTTTTCAAACTCCAGTGCATAATATTTCCAATGAATTGATTTCGAAAATACTCAAGCCAAGAAACATTATAACTTTGGAAAGTAATAAATGAAGGTTCATATGTTATCAGCCAGAATTATTTCAACTCATCTAAATACCATGAGTTGATGCTTTCTGTTACTATCTCTTTTTATACGAAAGTGAGATAAAAAGATACTAAACCAAAAAGCTTTTAAAAAATTACAATCAGAAGTCAATACTAAGAAAATATTTCAATACCGGTAAAAGTATAAAAGGCCAAAATGTATTATATAATGTCCACAAATAATTTTAAAAAATAAAACATTTACTGCTAAAGGTGTCCCAGGTATGTGGGAGCTCCAACAAGAGCCCATAAATTTAGAATTTAAAATCGCCAAAACTACGAAAAAGAATGAAAAATGTGGGACTCGGGAATACCACCTCGGGGTGACCTTGTCGGTCTCGACAAAGCGGAAAGAAGCTCGCTGAATAAGTGCTGCAGGTACCGCGGACTGCCGTTCAGCAAGGAACCTAGCAACGGTCAAGTGCAGTGGAATGTGACCTCCTTAGTTGCAGGTATTTGGGACGCTATCGCCTCTACAACGTAGCAGGGACGAGAGACTTTAGGCCTCACGTATGGTTGTGTACAGTGGCAATACAAATGCATCATGGACTTGTCCAGCACCAACACGAAGCTAACTAAATAGTCCACCCCATCACAGGTTCTTAGCAGAAGCGATGACCCGATGATACCGAAACTCGGGCAGATCATTCGGCACGTTCAACTAAGTTTGAATACCACATCAGGTTTTGTAATTGGACGGATTACTGTAGATTATCCTGGTAGCTATCCTTACAATTATACCCAAAAGCACCCCCAGGTAGACACGCCATTTAACCAGACCGGATCGATCCCAGGTGGCATGTCTACGAACACATTGCGGAGCTTCTGTGTTGTGATTGTGCTGAACTGTGTGTGACGGTTGACTTAACAGGAAAGTACTTTCTAGCCGATTTCCAGGATCACTGGTGCTAAGTTTCTAGAAAGGCTCCCATGTGGAGACGACCAATTCGTGTACTTGTGTAAAGTGTGCACAGATGAGGTAGTCCCTGGAGGCTTTGTTAGCATCACTGTGAAGGATAATACTGGACAATTATTAAGCTCCCCTGCACCACGACTCCAAAGTGCATTCAGCCTTAACCGAGGAAGTGTAGTGTCCCTCTAGTAGATCACTCGGACGAACGTTCTAACCTAAAGGCAATTCGATTTCAGGACCAAGTCTTTGAGGTCCATACCGTTGCACTTGTGGCAGAGCATACTTTAAGCGATCCATCGTTTTCTTCTAACCTACAATGCATCTACTGTTTTTGATAGAATAAGCCGTCTAGATTTCAAACGTTGCTGTTATATATATATTACATAAGAGAAAAAATGTTTTGCAGGGCTCTTTCATTCTTTCTTAGTACTACCAGGGTACCACAGAGCAGCCACTATGGTCCGATTCTATTTTGAATAGCCAGAAATTTCCGTGCTACCAGAAGAAAGAGAAGAAAGCGTCATTCAGCACTTTTGTTAGAGAAGAAAGCGTCATACATCACTTTCTTTACACACATTAAGGAGTTCAAGAACAAATTTTTGGTCATCTGCCTTATGGCGAATTTTAAATGAACTAAAAGACTCGAGTGTACGGTGCTCATTTAATGTCTACATAAAACGTTTGACTTCAAAACCTCCAAAGTTATTAAAGTGATTTCAAAAAAATTACCTTCAATACCAGCTTTTAATTGAAAGAATCAGGCAACATATCTGCAGCAGCCAATCCTTAATCCAATTAGAAAAAGTCGTCTTAGTTTTTCACATCATAATAAAATCCAAATAAATTCCACAGCTACCTGCTAAGATGGAATTGGAAATTATGAAATGCACGAAACTTTGTGTGAAAGACGTGAAAAAAGGACACCTTAAAGGAAAAATTCTGTCTGACTGAATGTAACCATATGGGGTTGTTCCGTCGGCAGAAGCCACACATAACACGTTTGGGGAGTATCTATTTCTATCGCAGTTAGAACTTGGGTAACCGATGACGTCCTGCCTAGCTGGTTGCAATTCCAAGGGATTGAGCTAAAGTAATTGGCTGTCGGATCCAGTGGTAGAGTTTTCACACCTTTAATGGACTTGTCACCGTGGCAGGCGGTGATTCAATTCAAGTGCTTGGTTGAAGCAGGGTTAAGCTCCCTTTTAATGTGACCAGACAGTGCATGGCCACCCATTTTGAAGGTTGACTAATGCAAGGATTTCAGCAAAGGAAGTTAAGAGCTTTACTCTGAGGAACTGGGAATTTCGTCTCTCTGTGCGCAGTAGATCTGAACATCGGGAAGAAATGGAACACAGCACATAGCGTTAGACGAGGATGTCTTAGATGACTCTGAGAGCACACGAAATCGGGTCGCTCCCGGCATTCATATCCTTCCAAGACAGTTGGGTTTATGGGTGAGGTTAAAATCCGATCCTTGCCCTGATTACTTTAGCATGCTGGAAGATGTTTGTGTGAGTTCGTGTGGTTGAGACGGAGTTGTGTACTTGAATTCTGAGTTTTGGAGTTTTTGTGGCATTCGTGGTGGTGTCATATGAACTTTTCTTGGTATGTGTACATAAAGTATATAAAAAGAATTTCGTTTTGGGTGCAAGTAATGGTGGATAGGTGTGAGCTTCTTGGCATCTGTGTTGGTTTGTGGGTGTATAAAGATTCTTGGGGAGAAAGCTTTTTGTGGCGCACCAATGGGACCACGTTATGCCCCACTCCTGGCAAACGATTCACCGTACCAGTGGCTAACCCTTTATCGCACATAGGTTTCCTTACAGGACCGCATATTTAGGTTTTAGTGGGAGTGAAGCAAGCCACTACTGAACGAAACGATATCCGCAGTCGTAATATTTGTAGGTATATACCCTGCCACTTGGATGCTCTATCATTGGTATAGGTAGATTCATGAAAGTCAAGAATACATATTCCTGGCTGGGAATCTATTTAATGACTGCAAGAAGGATGTGCTCTCTATGGCCATATATATATATATATACATATATATATATATAATTAGAGATACCTACGTCGAAATGCGCTCGTACAACCCAAGATTTTGGGGGTGTAGAAAGTGGCTTCTTTTGAAGTTTAGCTTCTCCTTAATGCAGCACTTGACCCTTCTTGGCTTGAACTCAAACTACAGACTTCCGCATTTAGAAGGTATCAAAGGGTTACCGGACTTATTTGATATCAGTAAAGACAGATAATGAATGACTTGTGCATATACGTATATTTGGGAACAGGAATAGATAATATGTTATGATCAATGGCATCTGAATAATGAGACAATTAATTTGAAATGTATTTTCACTATTTTCAGGTTTTGCACACCACTTGGCAGGAATGCATGGACACTTGCATGCACCAGATTGGCGAGCGTTAGGAGGAAATCCGGGACTTGGACGGCCACCTGGATTTCCACATAGTGCACAATTTTTCCACCATCAACACCCACCTTTCCCCCCGCATGTATTAGCTAATACCTTAGATCGTCTCGAACGGCCTGGTTTAAGGGCAATGAGCGGTACGTAACAGTAAATTAACTTTGTTGTGACTTTGAAGTTGACTTGATTTTGATCTTTTTTTAGATAACCACCATTTAGCGCAATTAAGTCAATTATCGGTGTGTAATCCGCATAGTACAACTAGTCCAAAAGGATCCCCTAGTCGTCAGCCAACGAACTCTTCTCGTATATCTCCACCTTTAGCCAGTGATAACGACAACAACAACAACATCGATACAGGTTTCGACGACAGTGACAACATATCAGTGACCGGTTCGCCTAGAAAAACAAACTCTCTTCACGAAGATGATGATAAACGAAGTCCATCGCCTCCAACTGGAGCCTTTACATCTCTTATCCAAAGAAACACAGCGTTTCGGAAAGGTGAATTCTTTCCCAGTTTTGCATCACAGTTTCAGCAGCCGCATGTCCTTAACCACGCACTGGCTGCTCAGTTGTTTTTGCAGAATCCACTGATACCCCAGCCAAGTCAGTGGTTGTATACACAACTATACGGGAACTACCACGATTTTCCGTGGTTTAGAAATACTACACCAGTCAATAACGTCCAGAATTCCTTAAGTCCGGACAGGAATAACAGTGAGGCAAGCGGAGTGAATCTAGTCAAACGAAGTGTAACCCTTATTTCTCACAACGATAAGGATAATGATAACGAGAATCAAAATTCACCACCGGTAACGTCAACAAGACGATCACCCACTCCAGATGATTTGGACGATAAACATAGCAGTAGTGGCAGTTTAGGTGCTATTCGATGTAGAACTCCAAAGCACGCAGATGTTTGGCGACCGTACTAGTGTTGCTCGGAGATATGTTCATGCTGATACCAAGTTGTGAATTCTCATATCGAAAAACAAATTGCGTTTAAATTTAATAACATATCGAATTTAAAAGAAAGTAATACTTAGACATTTTTTACAAATGTTACAGTTTGGTTAATATAGCAGCTCACAAGGAGAGGAGAGGAGGGGAATGGGTTTATGGTAGTTAACAATATGATCATTCACAAATACCAAATAATACAACAGAGAAAGAACCAGATGTCTATAGGTTTGGTGTGCAGTTTGGGCATAATCATGATCTTGCGGTTAAAAGATAGATTTTTAAACTTGGATCTAAGATTAACTTATCTACAGAAGACTGCTCAGCCGCTGAGGATGTACAACAATTTGGATATTGTGGCAGGGTGATCAGTCAACACTATAGAGCCAATAAATTGGGCACAGTTGCTGATCCGGCTGTCTATCTTCAAAATGTAATAATTTCGGAATAGACTGCTCCTCGGTCTCATTGTAATTCTGTAGAGAGTTTTATAACTTTTTATGTGATTTGGATAGAAAGAACAAGGTTAGAGGAAGTGGCTTTTATAGAAGGCCCCATATTAGTTGGCATGATCGTAGTGGATTTTTTAAGTAAAGAAAGTGAATTAAAAGAAGATATATTGGCTAATGAATATCTCATAAGAAAGATGCGTAGCCTTCAGAAATGCAGACGGAAATCTCATTCTTTAGTTGGGTAGACTTATAGGTACTAATAGCCACAGTTTAGGATCATTATTCTCTGCTACAATCCTGCTCTTAGGTGAATACACATCGGATTGACGTATTTGTTTTCAAACAGACAATCCTGTTCCCTTCCTGAGGTAGGTACTTCTTTCTGGGAGTTCAGCACAGCCACCTTAAAGCAGTTTCGTTTCGCTTGAACATCTACTGGATGTCCAGATTTCTAGTGAAATAGATGAAAGATATTATGGATGGAAGGCACTTTAGTCTTTTCTGAGAAAAGTTCTTACCTGAATTGGATTCCATTTTAACTGTTCCAAATAAACATCACTCCTAGCAAAGCATCTGGTGATGTAATGATAGAATGCATGATACATATTAATTGTCATAATATTTAGTAATGCTATATACCACAAACTAGTGCGTCTAAATTAATTGGTTCCTTCATAAATAGCGATCACGAGTGCATCGTCCTCAATTCATTATCTATAAATACTTGAAGTTGCTTTCCATATCGTTGAAAGCAGTTTTCTCTGGCTTCTGGTAGCACCGAGATTTCCCTATTTTTAAGTGTGTTCCTTATTCGTTAAATGTGTCGATATTTGGTTGTTTGAAGATCTGATAATTTGCCATTATATATAATATATATATAATTTGCCTGTAATGACCAAGTACTAAAGTCAGAGAGGTGATGTTCCGTCTGGTGTTCTACATGCCTGCTACAAACACTTAAGAAAAGTAGTTAGTAAACCTCTTATAATTTTAGAAGACATTGGTTTTCTTCAGTAAAAGCTTTAATATTACCCTTTTTTAATTTCGGAAGTATGATATTCTCTAAGTTGGGAAATAGCATCTAACGATTGCGTAAAGTTTGTTCGCGCATTTCGTAGATTTGTGTATGTTTCAAAGATTTGCACCTTCGGCTGCTTCTTTGCGTCTTATCTTAAAAATAGATGCCTAGTATTTCTGTACACCTCAGAAAGCGACTCCTTTTATCGCGCTTTTA
>QYTT01082906.1:55913-66331 GCA_006980735.1 Dasypogon diadema
TACTAGTGTTGCTCGGAGATATGTTCATGCTGATACCAAGTTGTGAATTCTCATATCGAAAAACAAATTGCGTTTAAATTTAATAACATATCGAATTTAAAAGAAAGTAATACTTAGACATTTTTTACAAATGTTACAGTTTGGTTAATATAGCAGCTCACAAGAAGAGGAGAGGAGGGGAATGGGTTTATGGTAGTTAGCAATATGATCATTCACAAATACCAAATAATACAACAGAGAAAGAACCAGATGTCTATAGGTTTGGTGTGCAGTTTGGGCATAATCATGATCTTGCGGTTAGAAGATAGATTTTTGAACTTGGATCTAAGATTAACTTATCTACAGAAGACTGCTCAGCCGCTGAGGATGTACAACAATTTGGATATTGTGGCAGGGTGATCAGCCAACACTATAGAACCAATTAATTGGGCACAGTTGCTGATCCGGCTGTCTATCTTCAAAATGTAATAATTTCGGAATAGACTGCTCCTCGGTCTCATTGTAATTCTGTAGAGAGTTTTATAACTTTTTATGTGATTTGGATAGAAAGAACAAGGTTAGAGGAAGTGGCTTTTATAGAAGGCCCCATATTAGTTGGCATGATCGTAGTGGATTTTTTAAGTAAAGAAAGTGAATTAAAAGAAGATATATTGGCTAATGAATATCTCATAAGAAAGATGCGTAGCCTTCAGAAATGCAGACGGAAATCTCATTCTTTAGTTGGGTAGACTTATAGGTACTAATAGCCACAGTTTAGGATCATTATTCTCTGCTACAATCCTGCTCTTAGGTGAATACACATCGGATTGACGTATTTGTTTTCAAACAGACAATCCTGTTCCCTTCCTGAGGTAGGTACTTCTTTCTGGGAGTTCAGCACAGCCACCTTAAAGCAGTTTCGTTTCGTTTGAACATCTACTGGATGTTCAGATTTCTAGTGAAATAGATGAAAGATATTATGGATGGAAGGCACTTTAGTTTTTTCTGAGAAAAGTTGTTACCTGAATTGGATTCCATTTTAACTGTTCCAAATAAACATCACTCCTAGCAAAGCATCTGGTGATGTAATGATAGAATGCATGATACATATTAATTGTCATAATATTTACTAATGCTATATACCACAGGGGAAGTGATGTTCAGTCTATGGTGTTCTACATGCCTGCTACAAACACTTAAAAAAAGTAGTTAGTAAACCTCTTATGATTTTAGAAGACATTGGTTTTCTTGAAATTCTCATATGTTTTTAAAGCGCTGATCATCGTATGCCTCTCCAGAAGATCGCTACCTCCTTTCATTTCAGTATGTGAGCAGTTTCACTTATAAGGTGTAAAGTAAAATATTCTGCTTCCACAGCAAGACTCCTAGCCCTAGGTGTTCCTCAAAGATCAATACTGTCGCTTACGCTTCTACTTCTTTATCAAAGAGTTCGAATGTTGTTCGCCATGTATGAGAGACAACATCTTTGCAAACGATGTGCAGTTAGATTTGAGTAGGCCTGTTAGTCGTTTTAAGGAGTGTATTGCGCATATCAATAGTAACTGGTCCAAATATAATCGCTTGCTATTAATTTCTGTCAAATCCCGATATATCATGTAAAATTAACTCGATGATCAGTAAAAGCTATGGCGGTTTGCGGAGGTTGTAGCTAATAGTAAATTTCTGTTCTGTGCAGACAAATTCGCTTAATGTCAGTAAATAGATTTAATATTACCCTTTTTTAATTTCGGAAGTATGATATTCTCTAAGTTGGGAAATAGCATCTAACGATTGCGTAAAGTTTGTTCGCGCATTTCGTAGATTTGTGTATGTTTCAAAGATTTGCACCTTCGGCTGCTTCTTTGCGTCTTATCTTAAAAATAGATGCCTAGTATTTCTGTACACCTCAGAAAGCGACTCCTTTTATCGCGCTTTTATACAACTATTATGGGCGGAGGGGGTTTACCTTGATCTTGAACATTTGATTTTAACAAAATCTGGATACAAATGAAATTTCAATATACCTATATTTTAAAAATTTGGTATTTATTTCACTAAGAGCATTTTTAGCCTTTTGCACACTACAAACCACCCCCTTCCATATATCAGCAAAAAAGAGTGACTTTTGGCGAATTTTACTTTATATTTGGTGCTAGAAACAATATTAAATTGGGCTCTCTACAACTCTAATTTAATCAATTACAAATACACTGTGCGTCCAAAAAATCCCGACACTTACGCTAAGATAAATAAAACTTTATTGTTTATTATTTAATATGCATACCTTATTTTTTCAATACACGTTTTAGAATGCATATACAATCGATGAAATGGATGTAGTAGGGGTAGTCTTTCTATGGAATTGAATCCAAGATGGTCATCACATTGTCCTGAATGGTGTCTGTATTTTCAAAATGGTCACCTTTCAGTGCTGTTTTCAATTCTGGAAAGAGAAAATATTGATCAATCCCAAATCCACAGAGTATGATGGATAGTTCTAGCCAAAAATTATGGCACAACAAGTGCCGAATGTGTCGGAACACTGTCATGGAGGAAATTGCCATTCTCTCGATTTACACATTACCGGTCTAACCCTGGAAATCCTTTTCAAAAGGCGATCATTTACTCCTGTGTAAAAGGTTCCATAAACAGCTTGACTACAAGGCTGAAATTTGCGATGGATAAAACTTCATGAATCGAAAAATACGAACTTATGGCATTCACTTTCACCGATCTGCAATATCCTGGATCACGTTTCATGGATGGACTATAAACACCATGTTTCGTCGTCTGTGACAATGTCATGACAACGAAAAAGGACACACGAATGCTTGCTACAGACTGAGTCCCATTCCATGAAAGTTGAATAGAAAGTAAGAAAAATTTTAATACCAATTAATTTTAGCAGTAACAAGGAGAGGGCGCCACAATAGCAACAGCAGTTTCTTTCTCTTTTATTTTTTACTGAAATTAACAGTTCCCAGCCAGGATAACTCAAAGTATAGATATATAAATAAAAGTAAAGGTTTAAAATTATTTATAATTTATTTTTTTTAAAAAAGTAGTATCATTTTTTTATTTTTCTTTAATATTGAGAAAAACTTACCAAACATGGAAATTGTTCAAACTAGACTGCAAGCACTGCAAATATTGTGTAATTAAAGAAAATATTTTTGAATATATTTACCTTTTGTATATTTCCTTAAGAAAAACCTAAAAATTCTCAAAAAAAAACTATTATTGGTATCCATGCAATAAGAATTTTAACTCGGCATTTCATCCTTTGGAACCAGAACTCTTTAATTTTTAGTTCTGCGTTTTTTACTTTTAGCCTGCGGGAAATGAAACCTGCTAAAAATTTATAAGTGGACTCACAGACCACAATATTATTAAATGTACTATTGTTATACTACATTTTGCAATATAAAATATTTTAATAAAAATCTTGTTACAAAGAAGAAAATTCCTTAAATTATTTTGAAATCTTTGTGAGCTGCTATACAGAAAATATTCTTGCATTCAGTTTCTATGGATTGTGGTGTAATTCTCTGACTTTTTACCATAGATTATGTACATTTTGTTTATATGCTGAAAACTTGTAAAAATTGTAAATATTAAGTCAATAAGCTATTAAAGATATTTCAATGTAAGTGTGTTTTATTTTATAAAATGTATAAAATTAAAAAAACAGTTAACTTTATAGCTTTAGAATATTCAATTCCTTTAAAAAATTATTTTAAGTAATTTCGGGATAATAATGACGAGTTTCTCTTCTAGCCTAGAAGGCGCGTTTTTCAGTGTGGAGCCAAGAAAAATTTACCTATCTCCGCATTAAGCGTTCACACATTTCAAAGAAATCTGTTAAGATTAGGCTCCCCGACAAGCATGCAAAGCATATAATTTTTAGTAATGTTAGACAAAACAAATAGGACAAGGGAGGAAAAAGAAGTTAGTAAAAATAATAAAGAGCCAGTTAAAAAAAAAATCACATGACAGGGTGATGATGATTTTTTAGCACATTCTTGGGCACATTGAAGACAAAATGTTCCCAGCGCGATTAACTGCCAAACACATGCGGTTAATAGGCTCATGCTTACCTTAGTTACTTCTGGAGAAATTAATATGCAAAAAAGGGACACTCCTCAAATTGCGGCTGTTAGCCCTCAGGCACATCCTATACCCCGGGGCTCCAAAAAATCGATGTTAGACTTCAATAGCTAAGGGATAAAGACTTCATCCGCAAACTTGTATCACTTTTCCAAGAAAATCAGGTTCAAATCAGGATCAAAAGGTCATTCCAAGGAAGAACTCTAAGTGCAAATCTAGTGAAAAGAACTGGAACTTCTATAGCGAAGATAGCGAGCCAGAAAAACGTTGTAATGAAATTCAAAATGTAACGCTAAGGTAATAATCGGTCGATCAACAACGTTAAGTAACAAAAGGCGTGGACAGTATTAAGATGGAGGATCCATAGTGTTGACAGTATTTCCGAAGATGTTAAGGAGGCTCCTGCTGTAAAACATGACATTTTTAGATAATTTTTAGAAATTAATTTAAAAGAAACTAAAACGTACATTTATTTCAAACCTGCGGCATATTTGAGGTATATTTCAGAGTTGTTATACCAAAATGTATATATTTAGATTCGCCACAATGTCAACGACATATCGTCATTTGAAAACCTAAAAGAAATGTAAGAAATTTTAAAATTGTGAAAATAACACGGCTTTGAATACAAAAAAATGTTTGATATTTTAGCATTAATTCTTACTCTTCTTCCGCTGAAATAAATAGGCAATTTAATTGCTAAAATTAGAACAAGTTTAAGGTTTACCGACGAGGAAAAATAGTATTCTAAAAAAACTGAAAATTTGGAAAAGTTCCGATGAGTAGTTTTTGAGGCATGTTGGATGCCTATTTTGAAAACCCTTTTAGGTACAGAAAATTTTTACTTATTAGATAATTAGATACTTACAGCTGTTTGAGGTTAATCTGCTATTCCTGGGCCTTCCGTTGAGAAAATGTTTATACAAAATGAAAGTAGGTATCTTTTATTGTTATTGCTCTATATAAAGAAGACACAAACAAAAGGGACCTAACGAGAAATGACTGGAGCATAGAGGGCAGTCTCATACGTGCTCGTGTGCTCGATGGGCAGATAAAACATTTATCGGATTTTTGACCTGCAAATTTCAGGGTAGGTATATTTTTTTGGTATCATTGTAACGATTTATGAATCAAAAACTACAGAAGTCACAGGATTTAGAAAATAATTCTTTGGAACAATTTGTTGCTAATTATAATATAAATGAGGGCGAAACTTTTGATAAAAGAAAAGAACGGTGGACTATTCGGTACAGAAATTATAAGTCTAAAAATTTTAATGACTACAAACGAGAAAGGTTTTATAAGCGAGGAACGTAATATATTAGCAATTGTGAATTATATTTAAATTTACGATGAAAACAAACAATTAATTTTATAAATTAGAAAACAATTCGAATCAAATTTGCATATTGAACACTATAGAAATCTGCCAATAAATGTGTCGAACTTTAGCATGATCTCCGTGTGGCACTGTTAAAAAAAAATCGGTTCAATTGTTAAGAACAGAGAAAATTTATTGTTATAGTGCATGTTTTTTGGGACGAATAAGAGTTGCTAGTGATAAGCAGAGAAAGGTTTTTGTCATGTCTCCTACTTCTTCACAACTGCGCATTTTCTTTACTAGTCCAGCGGTATGCGCCAAAACTTTCGTAATTATACTTTTGATGGAGATACGTACATATGCTTCATTTAACACAAGTTCACAAAACCTGACTTAAACGAGAAATGTAGCTAAAAACTATTTTACAAGTATAATGCGCCAAATTTCATGTGTTTATGATCCAGTTCCCTCATGATAATTTTTAATTTATTTGTTTTTCACTTATTCAATTTTTTTCACTCGTTCTAATTTCATTTTTCTATGAAATTCTATTATCATTATATTATCCACGTCGTACATTGTGCCTTTTTCTAAAAATCTCATTATGTTCTTTCTCGCCACCACCTTTCAGAGTATACTCCTTGCTGAGAGCATACCTTTTACTTATGAATTTATTCTGTCGAATAATAATATGTCACCGGGGCAACAAGTACAGATGCAATAAATTTGTCAGGTATATATATATATATTCTTATTATACCTTCTATACATTCCTTCTGATGGAAAGAGTTCCTTCCTTTTATAGATGCTGGTGTCTATTATATCTTCGGCATCCGTACACAACCTCATCAGTACTTCTTTGTATGCCCTCCAAAATTCATCTCCACACCTCGATAGCTAGTTACCAAGAGTGATCCCTTTTTAGAATTTTGTCTGGTAACAAAGACGTCTTACCAATTTTCCGCAAGGAAGGATATTATATTCGTCTGGTATCAGCTTGCAAAAGGTTCTGTTTGAAAGGAATTGTAGATGTTTTGCACTTCAAGATATTGATTATGGACGTGTAAGGTCTTTAATTTAACATTATGAAAAAAAAACTTGGTGGTGCTTTAATCTATTATTAGTTTGAGTTGTGGTTGTTTGTTGCCTTGTTTTGCGCAATTTCCGTGATGTTTAATTCGAACTATAACATAGGTACTTTTCCAATGGGCTGCCTTTTTTTAATTTTATTATTTTTCTCATCACCTCGCATTTGTGTACTAAGCAGGGTTCGGCACAATTCTATAAAGTGACATTTTCTGGCTTCCAAAGAGGCATTTTTCCACTAATTTTTTTTTTTTTCAAAAATCCAGAAATTTCTATATACAGGGTGTTCAGTAATTAATCGATATGCGGTATACCAAGCGATTCTTTGAAGTGTCTTGATCAACGTTTGTTCGGAGACCCCCCCCCCCCCTTTGCCTAAAATTACTCCATCCTCCTCAAATTGGCGTCCAAAGATTTTATGTCATTTGCCCCTGTAAAATACTTATAAATCCTCAGAAGTCATCTCAGAATAACGACCGAGGATTCATTTGAAAGAGGACACTTGTGGCTTTCCAAGCTCACTTGTCTCGATCGGTTGTGTCCTTGAAAAGTTATTCAACGTCAAAGTTTAAAAATGTAAATTTTCAGGTCAATATGAATTATTTGATCATGCCAAGAAGTTACGCCTTCTTATTATCAAGGGTCTGAAAATTCCCCATAGAAGAGAGTAATTGAAACTCATTTCTACTACATTTTGTTCTATCCTTAAAAATGCGATGGCATGTCAGGCCGTCATAAGTCCAAAATTTTGACACCATTTCCAGTGAGAAATTCAATAATTGAGGTAGACTTTAAAAGTTCAACTGAGGACTGAGACCACCGAACTCGAAACATGGCCGTAACTACCCCAAGTTGACAGCAATATTTAATCGAAGTACAGAATTGGAATCGAGTGGACAGTTTTTCCAAAAGAATTTCATGATTGACGGCATCAAATGCTTTGGAGAAATCAAGAAGTGTGAGGATTTTGATTTCGACCCTGTCAAAGGTCTCTCTGATATCATCTGTGATTTTAATAACACCGCGATGCGATTATGGTCGGCCCTGAATTCTGACTTCCACTGAGTATGATATTATTTCAACATTTGGTCTTTTATAATTTTTCCGAGGCTTCTAAAGATGTATTTCTTTACATTTGACGTCATCTGGTCAGTAGACTCTTATGCTACTTCTGAAGAAGAGATCTTGTGGACTGACGCTAATCGTAATTTCGTTGCGAATTGAGTCCAAAATTAAACTCATTCTAAAAATACAATCCCTATCTTGGGACAGTATAAGGCGTTGATATTGAGATCCATAAGGGTCGCTCATAATTCACAGGTTCTTAATTTCAATTCTGTTGGAATTAAGAAGCACAGCACACAGCACACGCCCCGGAAGCATTTTTACCATTCATTTTACGACTTGCTATCATATCTATAGGGCCCTCCTGGCGTCCTCCTGGAGACGAAAGAGCTTTGGACATTACGTTTGACCTGTATAAGTCTCTTCGACTTAATATTGATCACGCAAATCTTTTGAATATGAAAAAAGAAAAAAATATGACTCTTGGTAGTAACGAGTAAAGTGGAGAATAAAGTGAAGTGTGAATTTCTCAACACTATGAATCTCTTTGTAAAACTAGGGATATTAATTTATCATAGTTAACAATACTTTTTAAAAGTTTATGAAGCAGCTAGTTCGCCAGTTCGCTAGTTCGTGCACATGTCCTTCATTCACAAGGAGAACAATCCATAAATGTTAACGAGCACTCCGATAAGCTACTTTCAACAAATTTTATAGAAGTGTGTAAAAAGATCCTTATGTCTTTAATACCACTTGAGTACTGTAGGACGTGAACTTAATGCAAAGCTCCTCTGTTAATTCAGTTTGTTATGCGAAAATTATTTCTGAGAATAGACCAGTATATTTCAGAAAAAGCGAGTCATCGTACGTGCGTAAATTTGAGCTACTTTACTAGTGGACCGATACAGATTGGACCGTCATGTACTAACCCACCACTCTTTATCGCTTGTGGGTTATTCTGGGTTACCATGGCATATTTGCGTCCACAGAAATAGTCAGTCTACATCTGTGAGATTTACCTTTATGCCGATTAAAACATTTCCTTTAATATATCCGATGAACTTGTAAGCGGAGTTCAGTCCTTTAGGGATCCGAACCAGTAAACAACTTACCAAAACCGCCATCGGTCGATGGATTTCTCGAGTCCCATTAATAATATACTCTACGTACCTACTTTTTCTATACGACCATGCGGCCGACCAATATTTCTCTTGAACAAAATGGAATGAATTTTAGGAAGCTTTACCAAAATTTCATATACCTCACTATAGAATCGAATTGTTTACTTAAGATTTTCATACTTGAAAAATATCCCACGAAAGCTGAAATATTTTTCAGAAGATGCACAAACGCACCTATCGATAGCCATTTATATCGGTCCCATATTGGTGTCTCCTCGTAAACATGACTCGGAAATGCTTCCAACTAAATAACCATATGGGTTTCCCAAGATACCCCCTGACCTTTCGGAATGAAGAAAAAATAAACTTAATAGACCAAATACGTCTTGAAGACTCGTACGTCCTTCTTTCCTTTCCTGTTCCTGAAAATCTAATTTGCAACGCTAGCCAAAGCTCATTTGTTCGCATTACGTTAACACACTCCTTGTACCGTACGAGGCTAGAAACTACAAAAAAGGAAATATCTGTGCACAGCCGGGTAGTAGGTCTGCCACCACTATAATCCTCGGTTGAGGCACCCTATACATCCTTCTATATCCAACCACGTACTATAGATATGAAAAGTGTGTGTGTGTGTGTGTGTGTGTAAAAGTTCGCTTGTTAGATAAAATTCCACCAACATAAGTCGAAGAAAATATGTTCCAGAGTATCCCAGTGAAAGTGGAGGAGTAGCAGAGAGCATCCCACTAGTAAGAGGTAGCAGATGTGCTCGTTTCCTTGCTATATTAAATATCTCCTCCAGATCTATATAGTTGTTGCTGCAGATATGTAATGTGTTCCGTGCAGAGCCAGAAGACCATCGTACCAACAACAAAAATACCAAAAGCTAGTGAAAATAAGAAGAAGAAAACGAACGACGAATCTCGTTCCCAAAAAGGATATTGATTTTCCTCCAGAGTAGATTTATTTAAATATTTCTGCTTGTGCAATTAATCAATAAGCCTGGGACATGTCAGCAAGCCAGGCAGCAGCTCCCCAGACTAGGATAAGGAAGCAGCCACCAGAGCTAGTGGTCCTTCGTTTTTATTTGACATATTTCTAACAATCTTCCAAGACAGCTCAAGATGACGAAGGCCATTAAAGGAACGCAAATCTGATTTTGGTAAGCAACCAACTTTGATTGTGTTGATCCCAACACGCTCCTGCAGCAGAATATTAGTTCTAGCCGTCATGTGGCCACCACTAGGTTTCCAACGAGGGTAGGCAGGCCCGACCGAAAATTAATGATGTCTTTTATTGAATCGTGTTCTCTTTTGATTGGAATTTCTGGGCGCCCGGAACCCTCCTGACAAGTGTCGACTATCGACCCCATCAAATCCTCGACACTCTCCCCCTCTCTTTGTCTACTGTTTTACACTAGCGCACGTTACTTAGAGTTCAGTTTAAGACCAAAGATTTGTTTCTAGCTATGTGCCTTATTACATGTGGGTATCCCTTCGTGAATAAATGATTGATCTCCTAGAAGACTTTCAATATGGGCTACTGTCTTGGCCAGGAAAGTTGGGATCCACATTGGCGCAAACTCAATTATTTCTAATTAGGGTTGATTTGATTAATGATCTGGACGTTACCATGATGGATTTAATTTATTGCGTTCCCATTGGATTTTAATTTTTAATTTTAAATTAGAAGTTAATGTTTGTATTGTCTCGATTGTCTAATTCCTTTTTTAATCCTTG
>QYTT01082913.1:0-11807 GCA_006980735.1 Dasypogon diadema
TAAATTTTCTTACTTCTGCGGTTATTTTGTTTCGTTTCCCGCCATAAAATGGCTTTGTTAGAAACTCTACTGAAGCATGATATCCCGTTTGGGGACATTGAATTGTTACTGAACCTCCTAGTTCAATCCATGGAACAGTTAGAATAGACCTATATGTAACAAACAGTACATCTGTATTATTCTCGATTTAATATAGATATATATTGCGTATCAAATTATCTGGCGGTATACTATCAAATAGGTTTCGCGAGTCCTGGATATTTTAGACCCCGCACTTGCATATTCTATTTTTCTGATAACCTTTTTGAGTATCCTGTAGTTCTTAAAACCAGAGGCCTTATTATGTAAGACGAAAACGAGACGAATATTTAATCAAGGCACACTTTTAAATTGCAATTTCTTCGTAAAAGGTTGTCTACATTGTGAATTCGTCTCGTTTTCGTCGTATATAATAAGGCCCCAGGACTTCAGAAAAAAATATACAGCCTTATTGTCGTATCCGTTTTGAACGGAAAAATTTCCATATTCCTTCTCTTTGTTGTTGCTTTACAAACACAAATACACGGTTTCGGAACTTTTTTCCGTTCGGAATTGATACGGCGATAAGGCTGATAATAACTATTTAACATTCGATCTTTAACTGGTCATTTTACTACGAATATCTATCCGGGATCTCTTGCGTATCAAGAAGATATAAATCATTGAAAAATATTTATTTCACTTCCAAGAAGATTTCTATCCGACAGAAAGCAAAATATTTTGATCTTAATTGTTAAGTTCTCATGTGTTTCATGTGTTTATCAATAAATGCAGTTACAGACCGAATTATTGTAACTGACTTGTACAGGTAGAGTTTTGCAGGTCACTGTGGAACATCAAACCTGCAGGTATAAGTACAATCTGTAAAATAAGTAGTTGTGCAGAACTCTGGTTTACGCTTATCTGCGTATTTAAAATTTTTTAGGAAGTGAAGGCAAACCAAACGTGATCGTTTTCGTCATTTTTTACCCGACTGCGCGACGCAAAAGTGAGTAGTGTATTCATCAGGGCATGCCATTGAAATTTCCAACTCAAAGGTGGCACAAATTTTACGCATGCCTCATGCTTTCTCTATCGCCCTCAAATTTCCCATATACGACAATGTGTAAGAAATAGTTGGTAATATGGAAAATATAGTAGGTCTGTTTAATGAGGCTAACCGGATTTTTCCTGACGACCTCGGTCAACTTTCTGCGTTCAATAACGCCCCGAATTCGTCTGAAGTTTCCCAGGCATGTGTTCATTGACGGCTGCCAGATTTAGTCTCGGTCAACTTTTCTTGCCCAAGCTCTAGACTTAAGGCAAACTCAGGAGAAGTGTCATTCGTGGAAGTGACAGCCCAAGTTGTGCAGACGAGTTTGGGCGGCTTTGACAGTTTTCCTGAGATTGTACGAAGTTCTCCCAATTAATCTGGGCAGTGGCTTATTAAACAGACCTAGTATCCTTTGCCTACCCAAGAAAGCGCGAAAATTTAAATTCGAATTCTGTCATAATAAAAAGTGCAAAAACTGGAGATTTTCTGAGGTATGTTGATGGAAATTGGTAAATGAAATATTTTTAGGTGATTACCACTTACTCCGTAATTGAAATAAACGATTAGAACCATAAAATCTTTTGAAGAGTAACGAAATTTTTGTGCATGCACCTTTAAGGTGAACACAAAAGTTGTGCTGTTTTTGACGTGACAATGCTCTCTCCATATTTATTTCATCTTAGTGGTTTGTTTCTTTGTGTCTTTCTACAGACGAAACGCGTGGGCCGATTTTGATGATTCTTACGACAATCGATTCGTCTTAATCTTGGGAGTGTCACTAAAGACATGACAGTAATCAACATTCGATATGGCGCCCGTCATGTAGGATCTATAATGACCATTTAAAGTTGCTTGCAATTGTATTTCACTAAAGGTTTTCAATATTTACTAAGTAATAATGCTGTAATATACTTCTCATATTGGTATATAGTTCTTATTGTTGAATTTGATGACAAAGCTCTTAAAAACAATGTCCCCGGAATAGGAATCAGAATCGAATCATCGACTACGGAATTCGATGCACTTAGTGGGTAGGGCAAAATAGAAAGTAAAATGTTGCCCCTTATACTTAAGTTCACACATTTTTGAGAACGGTCAAGCCTATAAACCCTTGAGCCGGATTAGGTCACTAGACCTCTTAATTATCAGTAGCCTAGATCACTGCAAATTACTTAATAATCTCCCCCACAATATTAACTCCCTTAATGAAAAGAGAAGATTGCGAAATTTGCCATTTTATTATAACAACTAAAAAGTGTAAAATAAAAAAGTAAATTAAAAAAACCCGACTGTGTAAAAAACGAACTTAAAAGATCCCACAGCCCGCAAGTACACCCTAAACAGAGGTCCGTGCCCACCTGACGCAATGGGTTATTTGCCCCCTAAATTTATTCTTCAGAGTGCCATTCGTACTCGCCTTCTAGCCCAGTGAAGCAGTAAAGGCCATCTGCGGTACAGTCTTTTCGACAAAAAAAGTGGAAGTTGTTTAGCATTGAATTTATTTAAAATGTAACGTCTCAGCTTTGATAGTGTCAGAGAAATTTGATTTAAGAGGTTAACTATCAAACTTCAATACTGTAAACGATATCATACAGTCGGAGGCATCAGTTCATTCCGTTAAACCTAAGAATATGCATCCGACTGCATGATATCGTTGATTGATTTTGTGAGAGGGTGATCAAATGTTGTCCAAATCTCTTACGTATAAGATAAATAAATAAATCACAGTAACAAATAACTAAAAGATCCATATTACAATAAATTGACCGGCGTTGGCCTGGTGGCCTAAGGCATGGAGGATGATACTTGCACACGCACAGCGACTGGAGGATACTGGGACGTGTGTGCGAATGCTCGGCTTTGACGAACAGGAAGTTGGCTGTCACCGGCAGTCCTATGGTTAGCATGGGACAGCTAACCTACAAACAAATCTTCGATACAAGGGATGTCGAAGTTAAGGTTCTGCCGGCGAACTTTTCGTCCGGCATAGCGGTTCTTGGCAGAGGGACGAGACGAAAAATGACATGAGTGTAGAGATCGATGTTTCTAATAATTTGCTTAACAATAGCAGTAAATTACATAATTAACTATTTTACATTTTGTAGATGTTTTGAAAGTTGGTGTAGAGTAAACAATGAGAATAATCAGAATTGTTTGATTGTAGGAGATTTCTACTTTGACTGGCTGGAGGATAATTTCTCTTGAATAAAGATTTCAATCGAAGAACTAAGGCAAATAATAAACGATCCGACTAGGCGCACCGATTTTTCGGCAACTTTAATTCACCACCATACATTGATAAGGCAATTTGATATTAGTACTAGTTATAGCTTGGATTATACCAATAAAATTTCCTGAGTCATGAAATAATCATCTAGAACTGTAAGCTTTTTAAATATGATAAGTGTCGATCTAGGCGTTGAAGCTAAGTATCTTCAGTTTAAACACTTAGAGGATGTTAATCTATTTCTGGTCATGATAAAACAAAATAACTGTAACGAGAAGTATCAACTTTAGGATTTAAAGCAAATAAAAAAATGCGTTATATATTAGCTGTTTTCAGTCTAGTAATGGGAGTAGGATAGTAAGAAACAAAAAAAAACAACAAAGATACAAAAAAAAATTGTTAAAGCGAAAAATAATTTAATTAAAGATAAGATCGATAAATCTGGATCGGATCAAAGACTTATCTGGAGAGCCGTTGATTTTGAAAGAAAAATGAGCGCTTATGGATATTGTGTAACTTGGCTAAAGGAGTTTTATTTCAAAATTTGAATACGCTCATATTAATTGTTAGAAATGTAAATGAATTACTTTTCACAGAAAAAGACCTTTTATGTAAAATACATAAATAATAAATTAAAAAAAATCATATATTTTCTAAATTTCAATTCTATTGTGGCACCTGAAGATGGTTTTCAAAAAATTTAATATTTTGGGAATTTAATATACTTAATGATAGACAACTTTTGAAAACTAGCCGCAAGAGAAATTCAAAAGTTCATTTTTTCACTCCACCCATCTAGGGGGACAGATAGGCTGAAATTCAGAAGATTGAAGTTTGAGAATGACTTAATTAAAAACTCAATATTGTTCAGTTGGCAATATCTCTGTAATAGGTGTAACGATAAAAAAAAGATGATTTGAATGAGACTCAAATATTATGTTCTCCATACATGTTCAACTATTTTAGATGTTTATTGTTAAGACGCATAAGAACAACTGGCAGGGACTGTAAGTACAAAAAAATAAGCATAACGTACAAACCTGTGCTTTTAACATTAAGATAAATATGAAGTTGACAGTTACTTATTAGCAGTAAAATTAACTCGGCACTCGATAGATTACAACCATCTTTTTAACTATTCATAATATAATAAAGCCTTAGAGCTTAGACGTAAAACTTTCGAAGATGAAGTATTTTACGATTATATCTACTTAAAGATTATATAAAGAAGTTTTTATTGACATTATAATTTACCTGCCATAGCCATTCGGAAATGTCAAGATGTATTCTTCATTGCGCTCACACAAGGTTACAATACCTTGACCGATATTATGAACACCAATAGATAGGCCAAGAAATTTCGATTTGGTCCATACATGTGCCGCAAATGTAATTTTTTTATTGTAATGTTCAGCATAAAAGGCAGAAACTGTTAAAAAGTAAAGTTTTAGTAAAACAATCACACAAAACGTTTGAATAATACTTGGAGGATGATGTGATACTTGCTCAGCAAGAAAAGTTAGTTGATTTCCTTTACACCACGGAATCGGGCCGTCTGATACTGCGTCATAATCACGATCTTCACCTGAAAGAAGAGAAAACGTTATAATTGTGTAATGGTAGCTCTATATAATGTTTACCAGGAATATCCCAATGGCACTGGAATATTTCTCCTAAAATTGGATTGTAGGGTTTTTTAGCTACAGCGCTCTTTCTACCCGCATGATAAGCACTAAGATACCATCTACAGACTTGAACCATGCGATCGCGTGGATCATCTAAATCAGCAATTCTGAAAGTATTTTACTGTAGTTGGTTTTTAAAGAGCTTTTTAAGAAAATACTTTAAAAAGAGATCAGGATGTGCAAAGTAGTCAGCATACATTTCTAAGAGTGATCTTCGTTCTAAAATAAATGTTGGCAACACAACTTTCGTCAAATCCATTCCAATTTTTACTTGTGATAAAAGATGAGCTACCACTGATCCATGTGATTCCATTGAAAGATCTGTATCCTCCTCCTCTTCGTACAGTGCATCATAATCAATACTGCCATCGGTGCGAAAAGGTATTGATTTTCTATGTGAGGACGAGTCGTGAATTGCATTTTCACTTACAGCTGCGATGACAGTTTCTTTTTGTTTTTCAGTGCTATGCTCAACTATCTTCGGTGAAGGAAGATCCGGTAAATCGGTACGAGTTGGTGATTCCGTAAAAGTTCGACTGTTACTACCAAATTAGTAGTAATAATATAGAAAAAAATAAATATATATATATTTAGTAAATTTCAATACCTATGATTATTATATAAATCAAAATTTAACAAAGTATTGAAGCAAGAGTTTTCTTAAGAGATATATAATATTGTGTTATAACCGTAATATAAATTGTATTTTATTAAAATATCTATAGGGAGATATCCCTAATCTCCCCTGGTGTACCCTAATGCACTGTAAAGAGGGGAATTTTACTGTCAAACCAACTTCTTCTCCTGTAGTCCATCTTGAATTGTGCTATGGCGCACACACGTTTTTTTGGACTCCCGTGAATTACATTTGTTTTACAATTTGAAGTGTTTTCTTCATACTTGACTAATATATATTAACATATAAATTATGTAGTTTAAAATTAGTATGGATTTCTCTCCCAACCGTATCATATTAGTTTGATTCGGTACTCTATGGTTCTTGCGCAGCACCGTTATATTGTTTTAAAATAATAATATTCATGCGTGTTCAAGTGAATTAATCTTGTGAAAATAGTGAAGTTCATATAATACTTGTGTTATTAGTACAGTTAACGTTGGAACTGCAAATACGTAATTAAACATGCTAAACTCATAATTGTACCGTTATAACGGTCCTTCTAAAATATTAATTCCAAAATAACATTTATTAATCCATACAGTCCCTCTATTGCATTTCGGTGAGCCAAGTTGTGCTTGGCTCCTAATCATGAAATAGAAGAAGATGAAGAAGAACTTCTGCTCCTACACTCTTTCTTATGCTGAAAATTTCTCAGTGTAAGTCGTGTAAGTTAGGAAAAAAAAACATTTTGACATAAGGCGAACTGTCATTTTGAATAGTGAATCTTTTGAAAGTGAGTTTTGTAATTTGTAATTAAAAGTTATTAACAATGGAAAAGTAAGGATTTTGCTTGGAGTTTACTCCAGGCAGGTTATCACGAGTACAAGAAAGTGATTTTGATTCAATTAATTTGAAAATTGACTTACACCGAAAAGCATTGAAGCATTCCTTCCCTTCAGTGCAGTGTTCCCCCCACCACCTACACTTTTTTGCTCCACACTACTGAAAATAAGGGAACAGATCTAATATAACATAAATGTGCACTTGAAAAATATTTTTTTGTTACGAGAAATTTTATTTCATAACATAACATCAAATGTTATTATTAGTTTACGAATTTTGGGTAAATAACAGACATTTTCGTCAAAATAGAGACCAGTATTTAATAGATGAATTTATGTCGATAAGAGTCGTTTAGTGTTTATGCTACGCCATTGTTAATATTTCTCTCAATGACATATTGTATTTCACTACGACATGAACAGGTAGGTGCTTCCGCATTCAGGTAATCGCAAAATTTCATTTAATCATCAAAACAAATGATCCCTGCCAGGCGTTCATATATTACTAACTATCGTCTGAGAAATATGGGACAAACTCTTTATAATATCTAAATTCTGTTCATCAGCATTACTTCTTATGGAATTTTCTTTTTCTATTTTCTTATTTTAACTTAAGCATAGTATTCATCTCTAAACTCGTGAAAAATTCCACGGTTGAGTTTTTCACGCATATTCTTTTCACGTGAAATATTTTTGACAGATGTTGCTATGACAAACGATTTGGCATTTTCAACAGGTTTTTTTTATTTATAGTAAAAGGTTTTTGATTTTTGTGTTTTTTATTGAATTAAAAAGAGGACAATGAAAATTTAATTGCTCTTGCTTTGGCCGGTCAGTTTTATGTGGTATATGCTGCACACTCTTCATTTAACTTTATCCTCAAGCTCGGAAATGAAACTTCCTGCACTTCATCCACATTGCCTTCATCTTCGACTACTTCAAAAAACTCCATAAAGTCATCCATTCTGTCCATAATTCTCGCTAAACAACCTCTGTCAAATTTTTCGCGTGAAAACAACATGCAAGTAGGTTCTTTTCACGTGAAATGAATGACATTTTTAAAAAGAGCCATCTGTTTGAATTACTCAGTATTAATTTTTCACGCGTCGAGATGAGTACCACTTCGGTGAAAAGAATCGTGGAATTTCACGACTTCAATTCACGCGAGTGAAATTCTGACAGAAATTATATGGAAATATGTGTGAAAAATTCCACGACTTGGAGATGAATACTATCCTTTAAGAACAAAATTTTATAGTAAATCTGTCCCATCTTAGAGCGCAGTGTATTCAAATTTGCTTCTTATATTTTGAGAGAGTTTTGTTTAAAATTCAGTGTTACTAAAGAAACATAACCAGTTATTGAAATAATTTAGAACATTTATGCTGAAATCAACCCTTAACGTCCCTTTAGAATATTACTTACGTGTATAGATGCAAAAATACGAAAAAATCGCCTGATTCATCTTTTATATGTTTAAAACAGTTTTTTCGTTTGTTTCGTGATTTTAAGCCAGTCTGTTTCACTAATTATTTTAAAAAAAAGAAAGAAGAAACAAAAAACAGAGAACTCATTCAAATAACTCGATATATGCGGATGGAACTAACTCAAAAGTGATATTATTATGATTATCAGCGATCAGTTTCATTTGGACTCGAGTCCAAGTAACATAAAAACGGGGGTATGCTGCAATTTTGGTGGTTGCGAGAAATATTACGAAATGTTTCCAACACCTATTTGACGAGCGACAGAAGACACTACCTACCCAGTTGGAAAACTGAGTAGGCCTTCCCCGGGGAGGAATATTGAAACAGTTCCGTTTTGTAAACATTTCTGAAAACTTCCCTAAACTTCCATTTGAAGAATTTATGATACAAAAATAATAATTTTTATATAATTAGCAAAATTTATTTAAAAATTAAGTACTTCTTAGATATATATTCACGATACGAAGTCTGAATTCAAATAATGCTTCTTTTTTCTTGTTTTTATATCGAATAGAAATTGTACATCCGATAACAGTGTAAGTTCTTGAACTTAATTCTAGGATGACGATTGCTCTTGAAATTTTGCTGTACAATTGATTTTTTCTTCTAAGCATGTGTCAAGGTAAGCAACATTTCTTACTATTGTAGGTAAAAATTTGGCGTAATAAAATATCCAGTATCTAGTGTAGAGGAATTGATATTATCTAGATCAATGCCGTTTTTGTCTATATACTGTTGTTTTTGCAACCTTTTCAACAATCTAATACCTTAATACTTGAAATGCTTTCTTAGAGCTACTGCTGGAACTATTTATAAATCTCACCAAATCATATCTAAGAAAGTGATTGACATTAGATTTTTGTGTTTTACAAATTTTCAATTTACTCTTCCGTTGTAAATAGCTTCCATGTTACAAAAATACAGTTTCTTCAAATAATAATAATAATTATTGAAATTACCTTAAGCTAGTTCTTCGCGAAAACCATTTCCCAGAGAAATTTCTAAACATTTTATCACACAATTTTTTACTAGTTGAAATAAAAAACGGTATCAATGCCAATCACTATCACTTTAATTATTGCATCGAGCATAAAGAAATTTTATATATACTATTACAAGTTATTAATATTAAATAAAGTGCAAATAGCTACATAATCCACTGAGAGAGTATTCTCCACTCCACAGGAATTTCTTTATATTTCTTTAAAAAAATGTTCACTTGTTTCCAATAACAAGCATGATAGACTCTTTCTAAGGACACTACTGTAATTGCCACTTCCATTTCTTCCAATATTTTAGTGTACTACAAATTTTATGTTCTATTCACTTTATTATTTTTCATAAATATGGACAATGTTCCATTTTTGCTTATTTAGGAAATCAAAAAGAATCGCTTTCTTGTTTATTTTCTTAAGTTTTAAGAGATATAAATGTCAGAACTGTGTCAGGAGACTAAAGAAGGACAAAAGCTCTGTGTTATCATTACTAATGCGCCGACGCTTTCCCCACTCTGATGTTACATTCTTATGACTCCCATTAAAGCTCATTGTAGGAAAACTTGTTTTCATATTCTGAATTGCTGTGATGTAAATCCGAGTGGCCAATGTTTTCTTTTCATGCTTTGTGTCAATTTACATATATCTAACTCACAGCAATTCTAACTCACACAAATTACAGTCAGAATTATAAATTATAAGGGTAACCGACGACCTAAAATCAATGAATTAACATATAATCATGAGAACATTGGAAGGATTATTTAAAGCCATTTATAGAAAGAAATCATTTAAAGCAAAAAGTAATGGATATAGATTTTTTAAAAGAAGATTGTATATATTAACGTTATCTCTTCTGTGTAAGGAAAAAGGAATTCTTTCCAAGCGCTCTTTTGAGCAACAGAGTTCTGAACAGTTCAAAAGAACGGCTGCAATTTTCGAGTGCGGAGTTAATCAGTGTTCATTTTTCTTCTTAAAATTACTGAATTTGAAATTTATCTTAATGTCAGTTTTGTACACAGCTATCGTGCATTAATGTTGCGTTTTTGGTAACAGAATACAGTGATGTCATACATTAACCAGGTTTAAGTAATTCCGTTATTTTACGGCACTAATAAGTTAACGGCAATTGAAGAATTTTTGGTTGGCTGCATTGTATACAATGGTGGAAGTTCCCATAAAACTACTATTATTTTTTATCATCAAGTATCAAGTGTATAACTTTATCAAATCAACAAAACTTATTTGAGATCCAAATTGACGAATGCAAAATAAATTACTCTACTTTTTAAAAATATAAATGATAAAAAATAAAAAATGAATTCCTGTCTATATAAATTCCCGGTTTCTTCCAACACAACAGATTTTAAGAATTTAACATACACGGTGTCCAATAAGTTCGAATACAAAAACCAAATGGAATATAAGAAAACTTATTGGAACGATTTTTTACCAGCTCACCTCAAGGATTCACGTGGTATACCGCTCGGTATCTTGATCTGAATCACACTGTATAAGGAAGTCAGAAAAGGGGAAGTCTTAAAATCTTAAGACATACAAGTTTTTACCTAGCTTCCAGGTAGACCGGTTTGAAAAATTAATTGGATTAATGTTTAAAGTGATTATTTTATACCTGGTCGTACTTAATGACCAAGAAACAAATATTGTTGTATTTTTTTAAGGTATTGCCTAAGCTCAGCTGACAACCCTATGTTGCACACAACACAGCTTAGACGGAAGGAAATTAAAGAAGAGGAGAGTGGAGAATTTTAACATGACAAATGTTGCAAGTGAGCCACAATTTTTGGCATGAAATTATTACTGTGCAACATCTCAGTGGCTTCGCAAGTATAATTCTTGTCAGTAGTACCCAGATAAATCGCCATGTCCTGTACAGGATTCGAAGCCACGACAACAGGGCGGAAAATTTGCAGACGTGCGCCTAAGTCCGCTCGGAAAACTATTTTCTTGTTTTTGTCTTAATGGGTAGTATTTCAATCTAGAAGTGTTCAAAGCAACCTTTTGACTGAATGAAAATGAGAATGTATAAAAGGCCGGACTTGAAGTATTTTTATCGTATTTATCGCGTAAAGAGCTTTAAAGTGTTTTTTAGATAAAGAAAGTATTTACTTATGTGGCTCACTTTATTCATGAGGAAGCTTTGACTGCGCGAGCGAAGTATCAATGTACATTTTCATCACATCCTATTCCTGGCCTCAGATTGGTTTCACACGCTCACAGAATAATAATATTATAAACGTTAATAGTGAAAATTAATTAAGAACATAGGTACTGCATCCAAACCATAACATATAACTATAACAATTTAATTGAGAAATCGGAAAGCAATGTAGAGGAAGTCTACAAGGCGTCGTCGTTGTCAACTATATTCTTAAAAAACATAAAATAATTGAGTTCTCTTTAAATTCTCCACCGACGGTACTTAGTGGAATTCTATAATTACAGTTATAAGATATTTTCTTCAATCTATTCCACTTAAGAAATTTTCATTCGGAGTCGCGACCGACGGTTTACCTCCATACATTTCAAGTGCGCTCAGTTTTTGCCTTTGCCCACATAATAGCTGCGTTCTTTTGGCAGAAGAGTGCAGAGTTGTCATACATTAACTGGGTTAAATTAACTCGGTTATTTAACCGAGTTAATAAGCTTACTGGATTATTTAAGTCTTCTATGGGAAAACAGATGTCGCTTACTGAAAGTTTTTGTGTTTAACAGTTGATTTTGCTCATCATAGCAATTAAAATATGCACTAATGTGGGCAAAACTAACATTAAGGTAAATTTCAAGTGAATAACGGTCTTTACTTATCTCGGGTTTGCTTAAAAAGAGGAAAAGATAAGAAGAAGAATTATCCATGTA
>QYTT01082916.1:0-11326 GCA_006980735.1 Dasypogon diadema
AAAATTGAAAGAATTAAACAAATATGGACAGCATTGCACCTCATTTTTTAAGACCTCAGTTGATTAATCAGTTCTGTTTCGAAATTGCTAAAGGATGGCCGACGTTAAATATGAAACTATGAACACTGCCTGAAACACCGCCGTGCAAAGTTCACAATAATTGCATGAGTAAATTTTATTGCGATTATGACAGCACTTTAAATTTTTATCATGCCGACTTGAAGACGATTGACACTGCAATTTACATACACGCAGGGTAGGGGACAGAGTTATGTGAGCATCCGAGTTAATTGAGCAATTGCAATACCTAAGAAATTGTGCATTGTCTGACAAATCATGGTACGAGTGCAATAAGTTCGGCAGGTGGGTGCTAGTTGAGCAATGTTTAACTTGCCGCATTTCATTTCACAAGTGCAAATTCCAAAAACTAACAATGTTCATGTTTTGTTTGTTTTTGAGTTCATTTTAAATACAATTCATCTTTTTGTGTCCAAAAAGGATTACAAATTGAGCTTGCAATAAATTTTGTAATAAAAATATTTTGTTAATTGTTTATGCAATTTTTTGCTCAATATGCCTACAGCCTTGCTCAGCTTACCGCCCCATTCATGGAGCTAGTTGAGCCGTATTGACCTTTCTTGCAAAAGAATAATTATTATTCAAACCAAATTGAATGTAATATTTTCTAAATATCTTATCAGAATTGGAGTAAATGTACATTATAACAGTACAGG
Source organism: Dasypogon diadema (assembly GCA_006980735.1). Lineage (NCBI taxonomy): Eukaryota > Metazoa > Arthropoda > Insecta > Diptera > Asilidae > Dasypogon > Dasypogon diadema. The sequence goes on from QYTT01082916.1 coordinate 735, forward strand.
AATCATCTAGCCTAAATAAACTGTTTGGCAATTATAGAAGATTTTATGAAAAATTGATCAACTAGTCCCACCCTACTCTACAATACCGAAGCAAATTTAACTTTTTATTTATTGAATTGGTTCTAGCAGATAATGTTCAGGCCTGTAGAAAAAAATGCGAACTAATAACTATTATTGAGTATCTACTCAAAAGCTTTTTTCTCTAAAGGCCAATTTACATTACTGCAACATTGTAAGCAAACAGTGCGAGTGGGATAGATAAAGCTAACATGATAAAATACGAAAAAAGACAAAACATATGCCAACAAAATTTTACGAGCTAAAATGTCAGTTTCCCCGCTGGAATTGAACTTTTCTTTCCCCTTCATTCTTTGTCCTTTTTTTACACATATCATCAATCAATAAAACCATCTCGTTCAGGTTTTCAGTAAAAAAACATGTTGCTGCTATGTAAATTGGCCTTAACTCGAAAAAATTTACTTGGCAGATGGTGATTCGACTTACGCAATTTCCACTGTAGCTGAATTGAAGTAATAACTATAAAATCAAATGATTTAAAGGCAATTTAAAATTGCTTACGTTATATTAGAGTTGGCAATGCTTGTAAACATATTTACACATATTTGTAATGTTGTAGCTGTTTATATTATATAGCATAATAATATATAGGATTATATATAGAAAAATATATATAGAAAAACATTGTCAATACGACGAAGTAGCGATTCATGCATTTATAATTTATTCAAGAATTTAGTTCCCAAAAATTTTACGCTTCATATTGATAAAACAAATTAATTTTGACTTTTTTTGGACAAATTAGCCAAAATGTTTCGAAGAAAATTGAAACTTTTTTTAAAGCCGCGTAACTTTTATATTTTTCTTAAAGCCTCGTAAATGTTTTAGTCCATCGAAAACAAAATACAATTACAATTAATAATATTTTTTTATGTATATAGGCTCTTTAATGATTAAACGTTATAAATAGCAAAGGCTCAAAAATACGCGGCTCTAACTAAACTAACTTATAAAAAGATACAATACATGGCACAAAAAAACCTAGTAAACCTAGTAGTAGACACAAAAGAGTAGCAAAAGGCGCAAAAAGAATATATACAAAATGACACAAACTCTAATACAGAGGTAAAATAAAAAGACACAACAAAGCAAAACCTATCAGAGTAAAGTAACCTATTCCTAAATAATTTGAAAAAAGTCCAAAAAGGTAAAAATTGTAAAAAGTAAATTTTCACAAAAAATTTTGAAACATAAAGCATTTATTGACAAAAGTAAAAAGTGCCCCACGCAAGTGGGAGCTCCAACAAGAGCCCAAAAATCTTGAATTTAAAAATGCCAAAGGTTAAAATATCCTAAACGAAAGAAAAATTTTGAATGAAGGAATAGAGTCCCGTGGGACTACCCTGTAGGCTCAGGTAGGCCTACAAGTTGCTCCCGGCATCACAATAATACAACAATAAATTTTTGTTTTTGTTTTCTAGGCAATTTTTGGAGGCGGCATTTTTCCCGCCAATTCATAACTGCCCAGGCGACGCAACAACTTCATCAGTAAAAATCATTTAGTTGCAGTACTTTTTTTACTTGCTCTAATTGATGTACAATGCCAAAATATGTAAATTTATATATAAGTATATATAGTAAATAAATATAGTAAAATTACAAAAATATTCATTTTATTTTTTACGAAAAAAAAACCAAAATTCACGAACTTTTGGATCAGGTTCCCCCTTAACAGAATGGCATGGTTACAAAATAATGTAATTACACCAATTCTCGTCATTTAGGTACAAACAATCAACTATTCTATCCATTTCCTAACTCTCCCGTATCCATATTCACAAGTCGTAAAAAATAAAATAGAAATCCCAAATTTATTGCGGGTGATTTAAATAAAAAGAAAAATGTTCAGTAAAACAACTGAACAGTGAATTTGAAAATGTTTCGATAATAGAAGATCATTGAAGAATTTGTGTTCGAAGCTGTGAAATAGTTTTAGAATAAGTAAATGGATTTAGTAAATTTTGGAGTTTTTCTGTAAAATGTTAAAATTAAAAAAATTTGTGTAAACAATATAGGGACAATTCTAACCCTTAGAGGTCTTTGCGAAAAAGACCCATTCTTTACATTCTTACATTCATAACGTTTTCAAAAATTTCAAAAATCTGACTCCAGATTCGAAATCAGCAACCCCGAAAACCTATAGGTACGTACACATTTTCATGGCGATCGCAAAAACTTTTGAAAATATTTGCTTTTCCAAATTTCATATGGCGGCAGCCCTTTGAAAGGTTTGTCCGATTTGGTTCATTTTCTGATAAGATATCTCGTTTTTACTAAAGTACTTTTACAAGGAAAATATCGATTTTTTGCTTGATATAGCTGGAAGTTTCATATGGCAACCCTATGAAGGAGTTGTCCAAATTGGTCCATTTACGAACTTGATCTTTCAATTTTAATAAGATATCTGTGTACCAAATTTCAAGTCTCTAGCTTAAGGCGTTTTCGAGATAACGTGTGGACAGACAGACGGACAGACAGATGGACATCCATTAAATGATTTCTTTTCTTCGGCCATAAATGGCAATACAGTTTATTTCTGTGTGTTAAGCAAACAAACGTTTGCTTAAACTTATAATAGCCTACATCTAGGGTATCAAAACACTGTCATTACTTGTCGCCGCTAAAAATCTAACTAAAAACTGTTAACTTTTGTAGAACTATAGCTTTCTTTCGATACAAGTCCCTACAAACACACCTTGAATATTTGTTGTTTGAAGTTCAAAAACATTCAGGGGTTAATGAATTCAATATTACCATGGATTCACATATTTTGGGAAGCTATAAAGCAAAATCCATTGTAAGTTCCAAAATTTATTTTATTCCTTCCTGGTTAAATGCGTTTTTTCATTGACTTCTTGACATGATCATATTTTTTAATGATAACAGAAACTACTATGCTTGTGAAAAGCTATATGAAGTGGCAGATTTTGAACTGAACGTATGCCTGATATAATTTCTATGTTCGACGGAACAAAAGTAAATTGTAACAAGTTAATAATAAGGTGTACAAAAGACTCACCTCGTTTTTGTTTTCCTTCCCGTTTTGCTTTCAGCATAGCCATCGCGTTACTACGCTTGTCATCAGTTTTATTCATTTCAACATTCTTTTTCCGCTCTTTGGAACGTTCCTTGGGATCAAAGTATTCTGGTGCAATTGTTACTGGGACGTCCTCTTCCTTTTTCTCCGGGCTGGGGAATGTTGGTGCGGTTGTGACTACTGGTTTTGGTGTGGGCTTAACAACTGGAACTGGTACAGGTGCTGGAATTTTGTCCTTCTCCTTTTGCCTGTTCTTTTCTTTCTTTTTCTTTTTATCTTTTCTTGTTTTATCTTTTGCCTTTTCTCCACGGCGGGCCAACTTCAGCTTCCTTTCAATTTCCCATCTTGTACGCATTACATCACGCCTTTCAATTCGCTTGAAAATTTCAGTTTCTCGTTCCTTTTCAGAGAGGGCATTTAATCTTGCGCGATCCTCTTCATCCCCCATTAAATTTTCATCATAACCATCGTCAAACTCCGAATCTGAACTCGACGAAGCACTATCATCTTCATCGTCATCATCTGAAGTTACTTCACCTTCTTCATGTTCAGACTGTGCTTCTTCTTTTTCACTTTCCACTTTTTCTGATACGTTGTCTGTTACAATGGATGTAGATTCAGCCTTTTCAGCAGGTTGTGACTCTGTTTCGATTTCCTTATCCTTTTCTTCATCTGAATCACTGGACTCTGAAGAGCTCTTACTCATCTTTTTGGTTCGTTTCTTTTTTCTGACTGGACCACTATTATTTTTGCCTCGAGCCCAATCCGAATCGGAATCAGACGAATTTTTCTGAGATTCCATTGCACCATTTTCGGGTTTTTTCCTCTTCTTAGCTAATGATAATAATTCCTGAAAGAAAATACAAACAGAATTGTTAATATAAATACATGCATGTATACGACAAAAAACTAGAGATAAAAAAATTCAGTAATAAAGTTTTGCCACTCTCTTAGGCAGACACCCCCGATAACCGGACAAAAGTTGCGACACCATCGTTTCCCGCTTATGGAAAATTTAATTGTATTAAGTCTAATTTTTCCTGTGATTTCGAATCGACACTTGCTCAATTTTTTAGTCCGTTCTTCTCAGTAACCGTTGATGTAAAAAAGAAGAGAAATAACCGTTATTTATTTGAAGCTCTTTTTCAATAAAAAAAACCCCTCAAAATCGATAACAAGTGTGAAATGATAACTTTTATACATGCTCTGGTAAATTATCTCATGTTTCCTGGATACTTATATGAAACAAAACTCTGACTGTAAATTTCATACAAAAGAAATATTCTAGCATAGGACTGAAGACTAAATCTTTGTAGATTTGCGCTGTGATGACTTCGTGCACTTCGTGACCTTTTCGTGTAAGAGTTGGCAAAGACGCATCTGGCACATTATATGCTTTCTCTTTACAATTCATAACAGAAGTATACACCCAACGCAAAAAATCGATGGTATTACACATACGCAATAATAAGGTATAAATATTAATACTGTACATGACAAATTCATAGTTTTTAGTTCAAATAACATTGTTCACTTTTTGATCCATTTATTTAGTGGGAGAATCACTTTAAAGTCTAGGGGAATGAAAATTAAGGGTGTTTTCATTAATGCATGTTTGCGCATATTTGCTTTTGTACGAGGATCATAAACTCAAACGTGTAAAGCAAATGAGCGCAGGTATGCAGGGTCCTTAACTATTAAAAAAGGGTAAGGTGGGGCAAAATATCTTTATCTTTTTTTCCAAATTCTACTATATTTCCCGCCAAAATAGTCTAACGTATGTTTTTTAGTCAAATTTTGTATTCTTTAAAATTTCATCTTTAATTTGATACTGAGTACTTATACCTACCTAAATGCAACCGTTGTGAAGCTATGCGATATTTTTTACCTGCACTTTATAGGAAATTAATTTTACTTTTTCCATTAATTCATTTCAATGTTGCTGTGTAATATCCTAATATCCAAAGACAAAACTTTATTCGGTTTTCGTCATCACTCCTTTCCAGATCTTGCACAATTTTATAAATGATTTAGATGTAGCCTTTCAAGCCTTCCTTTCTTTCAAGTAGTATATCTATTCGCTCTGAATCTATTAGCAATTTCTCTAGTGCTCATCCACGAACTGAGTTTTGTAGAATGCAGAATTTGTTCATCCAATTCTACGTCTGCAAAAAATTCTTTCGTATTTTCCATCCTCGCCGTAGAAAAAATTTCAGTCCCTTCAGGTCGTCGATACAAAATCGGAAAATTCCGTTGGTTAGGAACCCGTTTTGTAGGATAGCGCCTCCTACTTAAAGATAAATATTTGGCCATTTTTTGAAGTTCTAAATTTTATAACTCGTGATGGAAGTGAAGAGGAGAGGTGATTGAGGACTCACTGAAACGGGAAAATTGGTTTCTATCAAATGTCATTATAACAGGTTTAATGGGGTGTATACTAAAAACGTTACGTGAAAAAATACCCAGAAACATAAAACTCCCCCCCCCCCCTTTAAATGGTAATTTGAAGCGTCTAAAATCATGTGGTAAAAGCTCAAAGTGTGAACCCATCCGCTTTTATGTTATAGTAACTTTTTGAGGACCACCTCAGGGAGCCGTAGTTATCCTGCAGGTGTAGAATTCAGCTACTTGAACTTTACAGAGCTCGATGTCCTTTGATTTAGAGTGATTATGTGAGGTCCTATAAGATAGTAGTTCGTAGAAAAATCAGCGCTGTTTTCCATGATAAAAACCTTGAAAATCGCAACTTGAATCTTTGAATGCGTTTCCCTTGAAACTATTGGCGAATTCTTTTGTACGCTGCGATGTGCACACCACATCAGAATCTGTCATTTCCATATTGTTTTGTAGTTGCCACAACAGAATCAATTCCTTCAGTCTTTTCTACTTAGGTGTAATCCGCCGCGACACCATTAATCGTCGCCCTACACCCGAAATTTTTCTCGGGTTTCGGTATTAATTCTTGACAGACTCTTTTCCATGCCACGCATCAGAATCTGTCATTTTCGTATTTTTGGTAGTCACTACACCGGAGTCGATTCTGTCCGTATATCCTTTTCAACTTTGGCTTAATCCGGTGCCAATCACAAATCCCTGCACCTAAAATTTTTTATGGTTCCGATGTTACCTTGACAGGAAAATAATGCACAAAATCGAGTTCAAAAACGTTTTACTTATTCCTGTAAAATATAATTTTTATTTAAGTTGGAATACAAAAACCAAATTTTGTTACACACTCACGATGAGCATGATTTGCTCGAAATACGTATTTGGTGGTTTTTATATTCGAACTTAAATACATCCGGTTCGCTTCGAATTTTGTACACCTTAAGTATCATCTGGGCTCATTTTCAATATCTCGTTTCTTTTTTAACACGTTGAATGCCATAATTAGCAGAAAAGCTTTCTTGAGAAAATTATATGTTAAAATGCATTCGTCCAGAGAGAGCTTTTAAAAGGGAGATAACCTTCGGTATTTAATAATTTTGTCGATCTAAATATCGAATTGTTTGCGTGATTATTTTGACCCTTAAGTCCAATTTATATTATTAAAACATTGCAAGGAAATAGTGTGAACGGACAGATAAAGCTTACATGATAAAGTACGAAAAAAGACAAAACATATATTCTGATAATCTAGCCCCTAATCTTTTTAATCTTGCTGATGGCATTTTAAAGGATAATTGAAATATTGGCGAGATAAATAACACATGAAGGCATATGAACGTGCACTTCAAGATTCGTTAGTATGTGAATAATCAATAGTTTGCTTGAGGTACAAATTAGAAACGCAAAGAAGTGCCAGAGATTTTACTAACGAAATTCACCTAAAATACCAACACGATTTGCTACTAGTTAGTGAATTTTGCAACTAACACCTATTTATAGCAATGATGCTCAAAATGAAAATGAGCTTTCAAGTTCCCAATATTAACGCCTGTATCATCGTTTCTGTCGGAACTAAGGAAGAAAAAACTCCAGATTCCTTGCTTTTGTTGTTACTTTATACTCTTTTATAGCAAAAATGAAAGGAGTTCCACAACTTTTCGTTTCGGTGGAAACGGTGATACAACTGTAAATATATTGGTAGCTTCGAAGCTTATCTACATGCGGGTACACGTACCACAAGCCTCGTAAAAACTTCACTGGTCTGTGAAGCACATAGCAAAAGCTGACTTTTAAATATCCGTGCAGTTTCAGAAATCTGCATGTTTCCAAGAATTCCTCTACTGAAGTATATCGCAAATTTTAAGCTGCATTGGAAGAAACTTGCCAATTTTTCTGAATATAAAATATGAAATGATATTAAGACTGTTTATTGAACCATGCTCAGATTTGTACAGACTTTTTACTTTATGAAAACTATCAAAATATAATAAGAGAATTACCTTAGGTTCGGATTAAGCATGAGAAAATAGAGAAAATAATAACTATGCAGTGCCTATTCCACTCCAGTAGACCATTCACAAAGGGCAAAGAATAGAGAATCGAAATCATCAATTTATCTCATCATACCTGCGCCTTATATCGATGTATGTATGGTGTCACTGTCTTACTACCTACCGTCTATCGGTGGGAAAAATTCGCTTTGCTGATACATACTCTTGTAAAAATAATATTTGAAAAATCGATTATTGAGCTGTTTCAAAAGGATTTGCTGCCCAAGTGAACAATGTTGTTCTTCAACTAAAAACAACGGAGCATAGGAAATTGATGGGATTATGGACTCGTCTCTTCATGCATGAAATGTAGATTTGTTAAATATGCACAAATACAGCGAATCTTGATACAATTGCAGATAAAATATTTAAATAAAGTGCTAAACGGTCAGCTCACTATGAAAAACACATCTCTCTGCAAGAAAAATTATTTTTAAAATTCCTCAGTAAATACTCAATTTCTGCATATAAAATTATAATAATTTCTAATAATATGTAGAAATGGGTCAAGTCGTATCCAGTTTTCGTTAAATGCTATTATTACGCAACGCAGTAAACAAAAATAAACACAGCAACAGGCAAAACGAAAGAAATGTAACCACCGCGCAACAGAGTACAGAAACGCAGCATTTTAAGCAATCTCAAGTAAAACTCACGGAAAATTCTCATCGTCCAGCGGATCAAGCATCAACAAATTCTTCAGCCATAATGAAATGTCAAAATGACACACTCGACTCGACCGGATTAAAAATCATTTGCGCATTTACTTTACATAACTTCAAATATATTTTATATCAAAAATCAAGCTTTGGACTCCAGGAAATGAGCCCCAAAAAATGTTCGAGAACTCACCGAATCTAAATCAGAGCCTGATTCACTGCTGCTTGTGTCCGAATCGATTAATGGTTGATTCCTTCTTTTCCCCATTACTACAGGTATTCGTTTTGTGAGCACCCACTTATTTTATTTAAAGAAATCTCTTAATTTCTAAGATCTTTCGCCAATGTTATCTAGTTATAAAATTAAGAATGAAACTGGCGCACAACCCTCACGAAAACGACCACATATTTCCCAGGGAACTCGATGAAGGAATGAAAGCAATTTTTCGTTTTGAAGTGTGGTACATGCTAAACACAGGGTGAAACACATTCTGATCAAATTCTCTTATGCATTCGAACATTACAGGATTTAATTAAATTTCAAACTAGCATAATACGAGAAAAGTATTTTTTTCGAAAATATTAAATAAATATTTAAACCTTAATAATCTGGTCCGACATTCACTGCGAACTGTGTATTGGCCTTTTATCGAAAATTTCTTTGAAGGTGATGGCTTAAGTAAAAATATATTTTTTAGCCCGTACAGAACCAACCCCTACCTTTAAGAGAAATGCATTTTGCTCTTCGAACTAGCCTTATAAGAAAAATAACAAAAACTAGCGAAATAAATTTTTGGAAATATTGGCTTTAAAATTAAAGTGGAATTTCATAACATCTGGGGTTTATAATAAATGGATTTTACAAACCAGGATAACATTTGCAATATTTTTAAAAGTTTAAAAAAGAGCTTGAAAAAATGCCTAAGATCCACAAAGTGAGTATTTTTTCAATAAATCTGGTATAAGAGTGTAATCTAACCTTTGTGTTACAGTCCAGGAATTTAATGAGATCAAATTTTGAATTTTTTATTATAATTTTCTATAATTTTACTGAATTGGAACTGATCCTTACGTACTTACGTACATTCTTAAAGGGTAGCCAACTTTCACATAAGAAAATGTAAAAAATAAATATGGAAAACTGTCAAAAGAGTTGAGTGGCCTTTGGTGTTTGGTTAGGCTGCCAGTTATTTCTATTTGTAGTTGCACGTATCGAGAAAATCAGAGTTTTGAATTGTGAATTGGAACTAAAAGCTACGCATAAAGTTAAGGAGCACATTGAACTGATAATACATGAGGGAATTACTACAATTATCCCAAAAAGTTGTTATATGACAACTCCCACACACTCAATGATGGATCCTTGTTTATTTTATTATAAAATGCCTAAATTGCATCCCTAGTCAAATTAACAATACTTCCGGAAGCTAAAGAGTTCGAATTAAGTGCTTATTTGGTGTAGAGTGGATTATTTATTTACATTATTAAGAATTGCAGTGTGAAGGGGACATTTGTATTTTTGTTTATTTTTTGCAATCGTTTATTACAAAAATTTCTGTTGCGTGTAATGTTTTCAAACGGTCTTCCTTGTAATTTGCCATTTCCCAGCTGCCTCGGAGTTCCAAAAGACAGTGGAAGTGACGAATTACTGCCAACCAGTATGGGAAATCGTGAGCCCGTAATTCTCAACGTGTACGATATGGTAAGAATTTTATCAGTTTTTTATTTATCTTTATTTTTTAAAAGCATGAAATCTGTTGATAAATGGATCTCATGGTAACACACACTCTTATTTGAAGTTTTTGTTTACATTGTTTATCATTCTAATATTTACTGAAGTTTCCTATTGGAAAGACATGTTTAAGTAAACCATTCTAAGCCCACAAATAATCTCTTCTAGAAGTGGTAAACGCATGCATAAAATGAACACTAATAAATTATAAAACTTTCAACTATTCGGGAAAGTAATCTTGTCTCTGAGATTCTTTTTAATTTTTTTTGCAGTATTGGATAAACGAATATACAACTTCAATCGGTTTGGGTGTATTTCATTCCGGCGTTGAAATTTTTGGCACAGAATTTGCATATGGTGGTCACCCTTATCCCTTTACTGGAGTATTTGAGATTACACCGCGTGATCATGATGAACTAGGGGAACAGTTCCGTTTTCGGCAAAGTATACAAATCGGATGTACTGATTTCACATACGAAGATGTACGTAGGATAGTCGATGAATTAGGTAACCAGTTTAGAGGCGATCGCTATCATCTCATGAATAACAATTGCAATCACTTTTCTAGCGCACTAACGCAGGTAAATGAAAAGAGAATGGGTGGGTTATAGATACAAAAAATAAATTTTGTCTTTCATCTTTTCAGA
>QYTT01082918.1:0-11507 GCA_006980735.1 Dasypogon diadema
GGGCATATATACTAGACAATAATTTAAGTAAACAGTCATACCTTAACCGTAGATGTATTGTAAAATTTGTAAAATTGATCGTTCTTGTGAAAAAATTATAGAAAGTAAAATACAATGTACTGTACCGGGTTTTTCGGTAAGCCATACAGTCCATTAGGTAATATTTTAGAACAAACGGTGCGTAGAATAGTTTTATTGTAGAATAAAGTAATAGGGAGTGCTTTTCAACCTTCAAATAAAAGTGAACTAAATTCAGAAATTTTAATTAGTTACGGCTTTGATGGAAGTACGGGTCAGTAGAACTACAAGCAAAAATTTAACACACGAGGAACTTCCGGTCAAGTAGATTCTTGTTTATTTCCATCTATAATTATAATGTTAAGATTAACAACAGAAAATGGCATAGTACTTTGAAATAATCGAACTCCTTAGATTTTGTAGGCCTTTAAATTTAGAATTTGTGAAACAAAGCAAGGCACATATACTAAAGGAAAATGCAAAATTAAAAGAAGAAATAAATAAGTTAGAAATACTTACAATTAAATTTCCACATAATAAAATGCTTAAAGTCCTAAATGTTTTAACTTCAACAAACTCCGCTCAAAACTGTCCAATTTGCAAGGCTAAGCCTTCAGATTTCAATAACATTGAAATTTTAACTCTGCAGTATTCTACCGAGACGTAAGCACTCTACAATAAAAATATTTTTCCAACTTTCGGTTGAATTAAGAATGAGAAAACAAAAAAACCAAAAAGAAAAGAAAAATGCAGAAATTAAGAAAAAAAGAGCTGAAAGGAAAGCAGAAATACAAAGGAGAGATTGAAATGAGCAAAATCAAAACTGGAAGGGGAAGAGGAGGAAAGGAATAGATTAAGAAGTTGGTTACGCGAAGAAGAAAGAGAGGAGAATTTAGTCTTACCCGTTTTTTCTAGATATAATGGGCAAATGTGGTCCATGGCAGCGTGTGGGCCGTGAGAGTTCGTGCAGCAGACCGGGGAATTACAGAATTCGCTAACGTGAGACAAGTCCGAAGAGCCACATTTGGGACATCTTTTCTTAGATTTATAGGATTGCATTCTATGGCCAAAGCGCCAACAATTAGTAATCGCTAGTGACATTGTTATATCCGGCGTTCCTACGTGCGCAAACGAGAATTTAAATGGAATTGTTAACTTTATTTGTCAGACGCTTCAAATGTCACTGCTTGAGAAAATCAAAGTGTATTTCTGAGAAAAAGGTTCTTCTCGGTAAATCTTACTCTCGCTTGAGAAGCGATTAACCGGTCACACTTCAAAACATTGGGTTTGGGTATGAGAGCGACTCGAAAATTTTCAACAACGCGTGCCTCACCACTAAGGCGCACAAGATTAGAAGATTAATCTAATCTAATTCTAATTAGAAGATTTGCAGAGAGATTCAAACGTAATGGTGTAATTTCCTCTGTATTCACTCTTAACGGAATTGTGTACACCTAACGAGGATGCCATGCTAGCTAAATCAATCGAATTCTTGGAGACAAAGTTGCAGCGGCGCCGTAGTGTTTAATGTTTGCGGAACACAGTGGGCTTCCAGATCTTGAATAGTTTTTTGTGATATTTTTGATTGATTGTTGCCTTGATTTTGTTTATTTCCTTCATTTATTTTGTTTGCTTGTTTCTCATATCTATTTATTTGTATTTAGCTTTAGGGCTTAGTACATCTTTTCGTAATGTCTTCTAAAATTATGCTGAAAACATTTAGCAGGCAGGACACTGGTCTAAGTTTTTGTCATGTAAACATCCGTAGTTTTATATCGTGCCTTGATGAATTTAAGTTGTTTACATCCGACCGTCGTGGTGGGGGCGTTGCTGTATATGCTCGGGAGAATTTACATACTGAGTTCTTTTCAAGATCTGACCATGGTTGCACGGAATTTTTGTTCCTTCAGTTATTTCTGGATGGTAAAAGAACACTTTTGGGTGCCGTTTACAATCCCCTCCCAGTGAGTTCCTCAATTTTCTTAAATCGGAGCCATATACCTTTGATAATGTTACTATTGGTGGGGACTTTAACATAAATCTGTTTAGTTATAGCACATATAAGAATGAACTTGTTGATAGTATCAATATGCTTGGTTTGGCGCTCTTTACAAATGACTACTCTACTTACTTCTGCGGCACCACTTCATCGCTTCTTGATTTCTTTTTAGTTGATAGTTATTCTAAGGTGGGCTTTCACAATCAATCTCCTTTTCCTGCGTCCGACCATGATTTTATTTTCGTGTCATATAAACTCCCAAAGACCAGTTGTGCTGCCTCGTTTTTCAGTTTCGTAACCTAAAGCCCATCAATTATGATGATCTTGTTGACGAGTGCAGTAGGTTGCCGTGGAACAACATTTATTATAGTGATAACCTTAACATGAAAGTCGTAATATTTGATGACCTTGTGACCTTTTTGTATTATAAGTATGTACCTGTCAAAACTGTGCATAAACACACATGATATTAAGCGGTTAATGGCCACTAGAGATATGTTATACAAGCGATGGAAGAGAAATCGCAATGAGGAGAGTCGCAAACTTTTTTTCCAACAGCGTAATTTAACCAATGGGCGTGTGGCACGTGCCAAGAAGGAATACTTTGATTCTTTGATGAATGCATCCAATTCTAGACAGCTATGGACACTGTGGCCTTCATATAAAATGAATACCAATTTAGCAAACCACTGTAACCTCAAGGTATTACCAAAATTGATAATACAACCGCTGCCAGATCAGTCTCTCTCTCAGCAAAGAAGCCTAATCCCAATAATTAGTCCAGCGCTATCGTTCGCAATGAAAACATTGTAACGTGTATTTTAGTATATTAAGTTAGTTTGAATAAAATTATCGTGGAATAAAAATGTTGTTTTTAATAAAGACAATCCGGCGATTTAAAAAAATGGGATTGTTTTTTCAGGTAGTGTCAAGCGTACAGTTATTTCTCCTGATGATTTTAGTAAATTTTTCACTTCCTCTATCTCAGGATTCTCTTCTCGCTCGACTGCTTCTTGCTGTGGACGTGTTGTACCTGAAATTTTCTATTGGAAAAATCCAAGCAATAGCCTTTTACAAGAGAAGCCTTGATACCTCCGGATTTCCGCCGATCACTCTGGGTAACGATGTTGTACCTTTTTTTGATAAAGTGAAGAATCTGGGTGTTGTCTTTAACACCACATTGACGTGGTTTGACCACGCGAATTTGCTTACCTCCAAAATATTTGGAATCTTTAGACATGTGTTGGACTTCCTGTGGGAATATTTTCACTAGAGTGAGGAAGCATTTAGTAACGACCTGTATTATGCGACTTATAAATTATTGTGACTATCTATATGCCTGCTTGAATTACCTGTCTTACCTGTCTTTTTTGAAGCTCCAACAAGCATTTAATGCCTGTACTCGATTTGTCTATGGTTTGAGGAGCTATGACCATATTTCGCCCTTTGCTAAGGGAATTCTTGGTAAGAGCTTGAGTGAACATTTGAATTTCCGGAAATGTGTTTTTATGTATAAAATTAATCGTAAAACCCCTAGCTAGTTGAATGATGATGTCAAATTTTTAAGTTCTATTCGGACGCTTAATATGCTTATACCAGTGTCCAAATATTTGCAATCTAAAAATTACTTTTTTGTGTACACTGCTAAGTTACGGAATGGTTTACCTATGGAATGTAAAGTTGTTCTTACTTATTAATAATTAAGTCGTTGATATTGAAAGTGGGCTGTATTGTTGGAGTCACCTATTACTAAAAATTAGCGCAAAATATTTTTGAGAACACAGAAAAAATTCTTGTGAAGTTTTAAGTGAAAGTTTTTTTAAAGTGACACGAACTTTAAGTGCTGAAATATAGGTAGATAAGGGCTTTATATATATGAGCAGCTATTTATCAAGAACGTGATAGAGAAACGGCTTAAAGCTACAAATGGTTTTAACCTGAAAATCGCCACTTCATTGGTGTGGTACTGATTACTAGTAAATGTTTCTGTAATTAGTATATAGATTCGTTTTGGTTACGATGCATTCATGGACTATCTGTGGCAGTAAACAAGCAGAGGTTGAACTTAATTTCATTTAAAAGCATTCACAAATAATCAGCTCCCGTAGGGAAAGATTTGCTGAACATAGTGTACCTTCCCCGCAGCCGTTACAATTAAATGCTGAATCCATTCTGAGTCATTAGGAAGCAAGGGACAATTACTCGAGTTGCAAAGGAAACTGTTTAACATGAGATTTGCATTTGACTTTGCAATTAAACGATTCCATTAAAGTGGCATGTCGAACGCGACTCTGATACACTTTTGTCGTTACGCGGGTAACCACGGATTGTTACAAGCAGAAAGTAATTATGGCACCCGGAGCTACTGTTCCCTTCCTGCCCACTATAGCCGGTGATCCCATTCAAGACTTCTGTTTTCATTTGTCTTGATGACAGCAATTAGAGGTGAACCTAAGAACCTGTGTAATCCATTTAATCGGACTGATAAGTAAAACCCAAGGTTCCATGAGAACCGGCGAAGTGGGCTCATTCCGAAAGTGATGCACTTCTTATGTAAGACACCATCGAATACAGGTGAATGGCATATTACTAATCTAATGGCTTCTTTTGTTCTAAATGTCAGCAAATTAATGAGATGCATGATTTACACCCGCAGTTTATGCCTGGATAATTGTAGTGATAAAAACTTATAGAATTGCGCTTGAGTACTGTGCAGTTTGTTGCCTCAGGAGTTCATTTATTATCATTGACTGCATCCAGTTTGTCTTAGCTAATCCATAATGATAGGCATTCAGACACACAGCACAGTGAAGGATGCCCAGTCGACTGTTGACCTAACTAAATGGTAATAAAATCTGAAAACTGTAATAATTCATGAATCATAGTTTTCCAGCGGAGGCAGTTTATTTAAATTATGACATTTTGTATCATAATTAGATGAAAGTAGGACAAATGTAGTTTCTAAAAACATTGAGTCACACCTGTGATTTAGGTTTTTGTAAACAAAAGAATTAAAAAGAAGCATATAAAGAAATCATTTCTGGAAAAATTGCACAGGAAGTGAACTCATGCGTGGAAAGTAATTAAAATGCAAATTGGTTACTAATTTTTTACATGACAAAGATACGCTTAGAACGTCTAAATATTCTTTATATCACGAATAATCATGGTATAAAGAAATAAACTATATAACCCTTTTATTTTGCACTAAGGCACTTTGAAATCTAGCATGGAAACAAAAATCAATATAAGCACTTTGGAAAAACTTTATAGAGAAATCAAATATGCATTGAATTTAACAAAGTTATTAACAGGTAAATTTATGTAATTGTTTTAAGAGTCGAATTTGAGATTTTTCAGAGAGAAGGCAAGTTCGCCATTAATTAATAAAGGACAAATATCCTTGTTCTATGAGGTTTTTAAATAATAATCGAATTTAAATAAATAAAACGTTTAAATAAAGAATATAAAGATAAATATGTTAATAAAATAATAAAAAGTGATGAAAAGTGATAAAGGGTTTTTCTTGGACTTTGCCCCCACATTACAACCCGATTTTTACAATTGTTGACCCCGAACATCGGACATGCCGGGTCGCCCTTTACAATTGGTGACCCCAACAGAAAATTTTAATAACAGGAAAATCATATTAAAATTGTGAGCCACAGAAGAAAGAAGAAAAGGAAAATTCAAAAGGAAAAAGAAGCAAAAAGTAAGAGGAAAGAAGATAAAAAAAAAACGTTGAAAAACAATAAAAAGAGAAGTTATTATGGTTAGAATTATAGAATTTAATAATTAATTATATAATTCTATTTAATTTAATTTAATTAGTTTTGAGATAACAATAAGAATAGTTTTTATAAAAATTGTTGTACAACGCGGACAATACTTGCGGAAACAAAATTTCATTTTTCAATAATTTTTAGGGTTTCATACGTACAAATGAAAAAACGAACCTTTATAGGATCACTCGTGTGTCTGTCTGTCCGTCTGCCACAGCCAATTTGCTCCGAATGTACTGGACCTATTAAGTTGAAATTTGGTACACATATGAACTTCTATGACCCAAACATGGACATGTAACGTAAATAAATGAATGTACGGGTCACTTTTGGGGGCCAAATTAGAAAAAAAAAGTTTTGCAAACTGTACCGTGTGACATATCAAATGAAACAGATTTTTTATATTGTCTCAAATATATTTTTTTTATAATTTTAAAATAAATAGTTTCAAATTAATTCAAGAAAATAGATGAAATTTGACCATCCCCCACCCTTATCAAGGAAACTACTGAGCCTAAAATTTTGAAAAAAATTCTGAAAATAGTTCTTTACTTATAGATTATAGGAATACCTATAAGAAGTCTTTGATCTTAAAATAACATGGTAAATCTCTCAATATTGTATTGTGTACGAACTTACATTTGCGGTTGAAATGTGTGGGAGAACATGTTTTTCAACTACAATTTTAAGTTTGTTCTTGGGATAAATTATTGGTATTACTCCTTTGACTTAGCTAGGCCAGGCATCCGTCACTCCTCGTACCTACCTATGTACGTACCGTGCTATGCACCTTCAGCTAAACGCTCCGTCAAGTGGCAAATCGGTCAAGGACGCCGCACGCCTAGCGAGCGCACGTATTTGGATCAGATTTAAAAAAAAAACAAGGTAGATAACGTATTTATCGTACGGAACCCTCTCCACGCGAGTTCAACTCGCACTTGTCCGGTTTTTGTTTTTAAAAACAAAACAAAAAGAGATTAAGCAAAAAATATAAGCCCAACATTTTTAAAATTGAAATAAACCATGACCTTTTAAAAAAATATATAAGAAAAAATTAGAATCACACAATTTCCCAAAAGAAAGAAGTTAAGACATTTTCGTCAGTCGAAATCATTTCTAGATTACGTTTTTGAAGCTTCGCGAGTGAATTTTGAAATCTTCGCAATTCAACATGTCAGTGAATAACGATACAGTGGGTGACAATATTAGTGATAATAATTTGAGTGCTTATTCGCGATAAGAAACAAATACGATCTCAGTAAAGCTGCCAAATTTTTGGGTCAATTTCCCGGAAGCTTGGTTCATTCCAGCAAAGGCGCAATTTAGGAATAAAGTTATTTCTATCGATAACACAAAATATGAGTACCCAAAATTATTACAGAAGTTCTCGATGTGATTAGAAATCCTGGCACTACAAGTAACAGCTATGAGAATTTGAAGAAAGTTTTATTGAATAGATTCACGGATTCTGAGGAAAGGAGACCCGACCCCGAGCAGCTTTTATGTACTTTAGAAATGGGAGACAGAAAACTTTCAGAATTTTTCGGCACTATGGAGATATTGTCGGGAACCTCGGCAATTTTTAATCAAGAAATCATTAAAAAAATTATGGATGAGGAAATTGCCAAAAGATACTTCCTTTAGGTAAAAACAAAATTTAGAGGACTTAGCGGACAAAATTTCTGAAGTTATGAGAATGAAGTAATTTTCACATAACAACGAATTAAATAATAATAAAAATTTCGAATACTTAACTAAAATCAATTCTTTAGAAAATTAAATAAATAATTACCAACATCTATTGAGTTCCTTTTCCTTGAATAATTTTCAGATCCCTTCGGAAAATTATACAAATAGACGTAATAAGTTTCGAAATACTGCTCATTACAATTAATTAATAATTAAAATAATTTTAAAAACAATTGTGGTATCACTTTAAGTTTGGGGACAAAGCAACAAAATGCATTCCCCCGTGTTCTTATAATAACAATTGTAATAATAATATTTCAAAAAACCAGAAACCCCGTCAGATTGTTTGAGTAATAGTTGTGTTAGAAAGTCAAAAAGATAATTTATATTCGACAGGATGAATAAATTAAATTTTTTAATTGATACTGGTTCAGTCATCCCGCATTAAATTTTCCCACATATTAAATTGATCCGCACCTATCTGTAGCTGCAGCAAATGGATCGTATATAAAAAACCTATGGAAGAAATTTAAATTTAAGGAGAGATTTCACTTTTCCACTATGTATTGTAGCAGATATCAGTCGACCCAACATCGGTGTGGATTTTCTTATAAAATTTAACTTGTTGGTGGGTCTAACAAATAAAACATTGATTGATGCTACAACTTCATTAAGTGTAAATGGGATAACAAAATGCAGTGATGGACAATCACCGAAACACTTTGCAATTAACAAAGAATTTGGTAATATTTTACAAAAATTCCTATCCCTTTAACAAGCACCGTA
Organism: Dasypogon diadema; assembly: GCA_006980735.1. Lineage (NCBI taxonomy): Eukaryota > Metazoa > Arthropoda > Insecta > Diptera > Asilidae > Dasypogon > Dasypogon diadema. The sequence goes on from QYTT01082918.1 coordinate 8,275, forward strand.
ATATGACAAACCAAGTAAACATAGTGAAACTAGCCAAGGTAACCTCCCACCAGTGGTAAGGTTCCCCCTGCCGATTGGAAACGCTTGCGGACTAACCAAGGTACCCCCCACAAGTAAAAAGGTACCCCTTGCCCATCGAAAACGCCAAATGACTAGCCAAGGTAATCCCCCACCAGCGGTAAGGTGCCTTGTTAGTCTGTAGCCATGGCGAATACGGATGATGAGTCACCGCCGCAAGAGGTTAAGCCGAAACCTTGCATTGCCGGAGTAGCGGTACTTGTGTCCCCCTTTTGGAAAAGAAGCCCGGACCTATGGTTCCATCAGCTGGAGGCACAATTTTACACCAGCGGCATCAGAAAAGATACTACCCACCTGGACGCAGAAATACTGTCGGAAGTGCGAAACGTTATCACCAGCCCAGCTGAGGACAACAAGTATGCAACCCTGAAGAAACGACTTCTACATGCATTTCAGCATTCAGAACAGAAACGCCTGAGAAAGCTTCTTACCGGCATCACACTAGATAGAAGAAGATCTACGCAGCTGCCTAACCACATGAAGGAGCTCACTGCAGGTAGCGTTTCTGACGACATTCTGAAGGCCCTCTGGATGCAATAACTTCCTCAGCAGATCCAAGCAGTCTTGGCTAGCAATTCTAACCAAGCCATTAGCAATTTGGCGGAGATGGCAGACAAAATTTCCGAGGTTTTTTCAACCTCTGAAATATCAGAAACTTACACATCAACAGCTACATCATCCCTTGAAGAGCTTAATCTGCAAATAGCTGCTTTGCAAGCAGAAATCAAGCAGGTGAAAATACACAGACGGGACCAATCAAGAGGTAGAAGTTTTTCACGACAGTATAGTTCAGGATCCAGTCGACTTTGGTCCAAAGGTCGATCAATCCTCACAACATCTGTTGGTACCACAGGAGGTTTAGCAATGCTGCCAAACGTTGTCACAAACCCTGCAGTTATCAGGGAAACTAGATTGCGGACTGCAATCGGCGACTAGCCAGTCCGCAGCCAACATTAGTCGCCTCTACCCGCTAGAAAAGTCAACTAACAGCAAATTTCTCATAGACACTGGTGCCGAAGTCTCAGTTGTTTTACCCATACGGGACGAAGAACGCAGGAACCTTTCATCACGAGTACGCAGCCAATGGGACCGAAATACCAACCTATGGACAGCGAGTTCTACGAATAAATTTGGGAACTACTGAGTCAATATTTGCAGAATGGATATCTTCGGGGTTGTATCCATGATTGCAATTTTTTGTTTTACTAAGCGAATATCTTTTTTGCTGTAAAAAGTTCCGCCTCGCATTTGCATGTATAATGCTGCTTCTGCCATTCCTTCTCTTCTATACTATTACAAGTTTCTTGATTACAGATAGTGTTGCACATGTGTTGTTTTGTACGTTGTTTGTGTACGTTGCGACCATTTTTGTGCAGTATACGTTGGTGGTGTAGAAACTTCGGAAAGAAAAAAAAATACTTTTTATAAATTAATAGCATAACCTTTTCATGCCGAGGAAAGCTGGGCTGTCATCTTGCAGTTACTTGTTGCAGAGCCCTTCATGTGAAATGAATCAATTGGCTGTCGGGGTTACCATTTGTTACGTTTAATGCACTTCGGGAACAAATTGCAAATAACAGTGAAGTTTTCAAAATCAACTTAATCGATTTATTACAAATTATAATTTTCATATAAACTTCCATTTCCTTTTTGGCTGACAGACCGACTAACTTAACTGCCTTAACCACCCCTATAATATGGACTGAGCATGTTACTCAAACTGAATTAAATTGAATGGCACCACTTTTGTATTGCTGCCTCTTTTAGAATAAGCATTCTGTGTCTAGGATAAATGCCACTTTTATCCATAAGATACCGAACAACAAAAAAGGATGGAACTACATTCCCTCTCGTTTCTAATAAGTATTCTGTGTCCTGGATAACTGGCCCCGCATGAGATAGCAAATTGAGCAGTCCATTTATTAGAGGTCGGTGGCCTTAACTGTTTAAGAACGACTTCGATGCAGCCTACTTACTTCGATGCAATTTCTCTCTTCCGAGAAATGTAAAATGACATTTGTTTGCGGTGTTTTAAACACGAAATTTGTTCTTTAATTTAAATTTTACAGTTTATAAGTGCAATAATTAAAAAATAATATCTTTTCTGCATTTTTTTACTAGTACCAACGAAAGCTTGAAGGTTGAGCTACTTCAACTTTTGTTTTTGAAGGTATTATAATAACATATATTAGAAGCGTTGATTCAATAAAATTGATATTTATTGTAGTTCCTCTTTAACAAGGTTTTGAGAAGAAGAAATCCCATAAATCAATCAGAACAGTATGCACGTTCCTGGTATGCTTCAAAGTATGAAAACAACATTTCAAACAAAGGTCACACTTGAGTCACCATAAATAGGTGAACACGTCAGTGAAATACCTGTGCATTTCTGAGTCCAGAAATGGCATGACATAAACTTTCTTCACCAGAGCGATAGTTGTCACAATCACAACCTGGGTGAGTGAAGTGCTCCGTGTCAAGAAAATTTTTTTTCATTTATCTCAAATGATTTATCTAACTCAACAAGCAAAGCTGGCGCGCAGTCAATTTTTACTGCATTCTAGGGATATCGATCGAGCCGAGCACTGTAGAAGTTATTACTGACTATTTCCTTGGAATCTTTTGGAGAAGAGAACCTTTGTTGAGATTCATTGTTTACAGAACATTTTCTGGTTCCAAAGCTCTGTGCTAATGGAGTCAGTTGTGTTGGGATCGAAACCATTTTTTCTCAGCTATAAACAGGGCAACTGTGGTTAATCTAGTAAATTTTTCTTTCCCTTTGAAGTTAATTCAACAAAACTAATATTGTGATTAAGTAATTTACGAGTAATTTTGAAAAGCATAAAACTCTTGAAGGAAAATACAATTTGTTTCACGCTACTGCGTAGGGCAATAAACTGTTAACAATTGGCTCAAAGTGCTCCCATTTAACGCCTCGCAAAACAACATGAGTCCAACACCTTGCCACCACCTCATGTTTGTTTTCAATTAAATTTGTGGTTAGCTGGTAAATTTACGAGTGTGTTTATTTACTTGTGCCCCGGGGACATTCGAAATGATGGAATCGAAAAAGTACGAGCCGCAGAAAATTGAATCTTTCGGCCATGTCACCTGGAGCACTTTGAAGGTGAATTGATTGGAGCTGAATTTATACA
>QYTT01082926.1:0-19199 GCA_006980735.1 Dasypogon diadema
TTCAAGCGATGTATTTTGCCCTGCTAGTAAACAGCAGGTGAATTTTGTACTTGTAGTTTACTCAAAAAAATATGTTCAGAAATCTAATTCAGAAAAATATATTCTTTGTGCGTATAACGTGCTAAAAATTGCATTTAAAAAAACGTAGAATAATCTTTGCTCTACAAATGTCATTCCGAAAGGATCCCGCACTTTTCTTCTGGAAATTGGCTCCAGGCGAAATTGGCCGAAATTTTTATATGTTTTAGTATTCGATGTCGTGATTTAAAATCTCAATCGGCAGAAAGTGATATAAGTGATTTGGAAATTATTATTTTTTAACCTGACAAATGTTTCAAATGAATACGCATATTTGTAACGTGAAATTTTTATAGTCGAACATCCCAGTAGCTTCCCAACCACCAACTCGGCTATATGCAATATATAATTACTATAGAATATTAGTACTCGGTGTTATTGTTCCATCACGAATAAATCATAGGTCCTTCATTGTGGATTTGATTCATGTAGATAGGTGTTCCTACCCAGATGTGGACATTCTAGCTTATTCCTGATATAAGTTTATGAGATAAGCAGTATACCATTTACGACGTTCCACATTGTTTCAGCAGAGGAGTTAATATTTTAAGGAAGTGCATATACAGTGAGCGCAATTTATATAACCGCACCAGCAGTCACGATACAGCAATTGGTGCAGGACTTATGACCATTGTGATATGTTTGTTAACCTCTCCCGATTGTAAAATGCCAAGGAAATGTTTTATATTAATGCACAGTAAATAAATACAAGTGCTTTAAAAGCTCAAGGGAAGACAAAAATATTACAAGAAAGTGCAAAATTTATATAACCGCAGTAAAGTAATTTTATATTTTTAAACACAAGGTGAACACTATTATTTAAGTTCAAGTTTTGCCATTAATGAGAACTAACAAAAAAGTTCCGAGAGAAAAGCTAAGTTAAGAATGTAGGATTTACTGATAGGAAAATTTAAACGTTCTGATCGACTTGTGCAAGATTTTGTCCTACAGGGTGAAAACTATGGAAATTTGGTATCCTCAAAAGTTAACACTAAGTTTAACAGAATAGAACAGAATCAAATTTTGGCGAAAGCAACAAAAAATTACTTATATACTTCCCAAATTGTTATCAAACTGGATTTTCCAGTGATTAAACATTCTGTTCAAAAAATATTAAACGCTTTCCCATATGTGGTTTTCAAGAAACCTGCAAGAAAACCACTATTAAAGGAGCAATAAAAAATGGCTCGTTTTGGATTTGCAAAAATACACATGAAGTGAGCTGAAAATTGGAAAATGGTTATTTTCTATTGTTAAAAAAAAGTCCCATTTGGACGGGAAGCCTTCAGTTATTTTTTATAACCCTAAAAATGGATCCCGGAAAGTATGGAATTGTGTTAGAAGCATAGTTAGTTCGATTTGTAGATGAGTTATTTTAGCAGGATAGCATTGCATTTCATATGCCTGAGACTTATCGAAAGTAGTTGCGAAAAATCCTTCGTCGTCCTGACCGGCCCGGACCGTATATTATATTGATATTAACCCACTCAAAAGTATATGGAGAATAATGGCCAGATATATTTATGCAATTCGTAGAAAGTTTCCAACGGCAGCATCCTTTAAGGAGGAAATAAAAAATCTTTAGAAAGAATTAAGAACACCACATTCGAAAAACCAATTAGCTCTATGCCAGATAATATTTTTTCTGTTATAAATAATGGTGGACCACAAACTAAATATGTATTACTTGAAAATTTTGCTCCTTTTTATCCACAAGTTTGTGTTTTTATTGAAAATTTAATTAGTGCGGTTACATAAATTTGACACTTGATTTGAAACTTTTTTAATTTCCTTATATTAATGTTAAGACCATTATTTATTGAAACATTACAATAAATACCATTTACATTATAATTTATTCTTCTTATTAGTTTTTTTGTTAATTCCAAATTTTTCTCGTAGGCCCATTAATTAGTTCAGGTAAGTTTTGGAAGCCTGTCATTGTAGTGCAATAAATTTTCCATCTATTTCTTCACTTCCTACATTTTTGTGCAGTTTGATGTACCTACTGTGAGGGTCCGATCTACAGCTGACTGGTATTGAGGCGGTTAGCGATAATGTACGAAAAGACCTTATATGCAGTACTTTTCTAGGAAACTTTCCGATAATTGCATCATAAAATATAGAAGCCTTTCTATAAATTGTAATTACAATAGATTGCTTCCAAATGTCAGGCATCAGTTTTTCCTGTAATATGCGTAATATCAATTCATATAATGCCATTCAAATGGGTTGGCGCCCAATGATGGAATAATACTCGTGTCCCTCGTACTATCCTTCCAATTGCCTATTCTTATTTATTTCAGCATCTGTCGTCCTTGTTCAGGGTGGGATTTCCCCACGTCTCTGGAGAATTATGGCAGTTGGCCTGTGGCTAGTTTGTCGTCTCGGCGCTAAGGTCACTTCACTCCCGGAGTAGGTGGTATATATGCGTATTTTCATGATGATCGCAAAAACTTTTGAATAGAATTTACATTTCTGACTTTAATAAAAAAAAAAAGACTGAAAGCCCTCTGAAAGGGTTGGCTGATTTGTTTCATTTTCTACCAGGATATTTAGGTTTTACTAAAGTACTTGTGTGCCGACTGCTACTACTACTTTAAGGCGTTCTCGTTTTAGAAGGAAAATATCGATTTTTTATTTGGTATAGCTGGAGATTTCATATCGCAACCCTATGTATGAAGGAGTTGTACGAATGGGCCTATTTACGAACTTGATCTTTCAATTTAATTAAGGTATCTGTGTACCAATTTTCAAGTCTCTAGCTTAAGGTGTTCTAGAGATATCTCGCGGACAGACAGACAAACAAACGGACGTCTATTAAATAATTTCTTTTCTTCTCCCATAAATGGCAATATAGTTTATTTCTGTGTATCACGAATATTTCAATACATTACAAACGTTTACTGAAAGCTATAACACTGTACATATAGAGTATAAGAAGGTATGTGTATATTCATGTTGTATAACGATTTACTTTTAGACAGGTTTTAGAATGCTGTATCGCTATCTTTAGAGTAAAGACGAAGAAATGTCAGTATATACCTTTTTTGGTTCAATATACTGTTAGAAAACATAAATGTAAAATTCAGAAACACATAAACATGTTTCCTAAGGAATCAAGAAGCTTCTGCCTCAGACAGTTAAATATAAAGAGTGCAATATAAGTTAAATATAAATTAAATATAAAGCGTGCAATATTTCCCTTTTTTAACAGAAGCAAAAACAACAATTTACCTGTTTTCGGGATGTAATCCGCCAAAATCCAGTTCACATGAAATCATACAAATCACTTTCATTGATGCTTACCAACCTATTTCCTAATTGCTTTGTCGTCCTTGCCTTTCCCAACATCATAACCCAAATAGAAACGACAAAAGGCAAAAAGAAATCAAACCTCTTAAGAGCCCGCCAAACAAACTGCATTCAAAAGTAACGAGCGGATGGATGAGTTCCCATGGACTTTCCTAAGAAACCAGGAGATATAAATTCCAAAAGTGCAAGGTGCATTTTTCTTGTGTAAGTCCTTTATTTTTACAAAAAAAAATCAATACCTAACGACCACCGAACTTGCCTACCCGCGCAATGAGTTCCAACAAATTCTTCCTTAATATCAAATAACATTGAGAGAATCCTGAATAATAGTGCGGTAGAATCATTTATTAATATGTCCAAAAGTTATTGTCATTTCCAAGGAATCCTTTATTTGAAATCGCCACAAATATTCGGTGGCCTGAAAATTTTCGCGCCTTTTTCAATGACCTGGGAACATACCAGAGTTCCAAGGATCTCTTTTTAATCATTTGATCAAACGTGGTTACCCTTGCACATTCATCCTGGAGAGGTCAGGATAAGATTTCCAATCGGGAAAAGTAAAATACCGGCAAAATTTCTGGAAGGCACCTTATTTTTTACGATCAGCTGAGCGCCTTTTGTTGTCAGATATTTTTTTGCTGTCTTGTGGAGTTCCGTATCGAATTCGGTGATGCAGGTACTTAAGGAATTCCCTTTTACACCTACACTGAGTACCTGGGACTCGATAATCGAAGTCGGTAAATTATAATTGTGTGCACACACTTCAGAAACGTGTCGTGCTTGTGACTTGCTTCGTACATTGGAAACATAAATGTCTAGCCCAAACTAGTGTTTGAGTGGTAATTGAGGCCCTGAATAAATATGGGCACTGCTTGAAGAATGATTCAAACATTTTAGGAGACAAAGCTGGCAAAGTCCCATGTATAACTCTAAAAATATGAAACCACCGCGTGGTGTCTTTTAAATCGAAATTCATATCGGACCTGTTCACGTCAAGGAGTTACCTTTGACTGGTCCGCATGTCTGAGATGAAAAAGCCCATCAAAACATTCTTAAAAACTAAAAATCATTGCATTAGGTGGTCTTGAATAGTATGAGAAAATTTTCAATTTTTTGTGTGCTACAATTCCCCAGTCCTTTATCCTGACACATCTTCCACGGATTGTCTTCGCTTACAGGTTTGTTGTTATTGTCCGACAATCAGGTGATTCCTGGAACCATGCCTTATAAGATGGGATCTCGTAATTAATGTACTCTGGCTTAATATCTGATTGAGGGTGCATTTCTTGATGTAGCTGAATGGATTAAGCCGAGTAAATTGTGTCTGTCTGTGATTATGATGATGTATCATTTTTTATCTCTTGATAGAAGAGTGCCTTTTTTCATAAAGTGATGGTTGCTTCTTTGAGCCTTATGAGGCTAATGGTCCTTCCGACATCTTCTGATGAGAATTTTTATAGCTAACTACAAATAAACGTATTCCTATCTGCCATCCCATTAGATTTAAAATAAAGAGAAATATATTGATGTATGAATGATAAGAGGTTTTTATAATATTGCAATAGCACCCACAGTATATTACAGGGACCACTTTCACTTATTTTTAAGAACAATTTTTGTATTTCAGAAGAATGTCCTTTAAAATTATTAAATGTATGACAAGCCGTAAGAGTTACTTCAGAAGAATTTTTAATATTTACAAGGACAGAGTTAATTTTGTTTAAAAAAACAAAACAATTCGGTTTCTAGCAATGGGAGTAAAACTCTTTCAATAAAGTAGTACTCGATCGATTGTTTTTCTAAAGAGTACAATTGTAGAATTGGGGTGAGTTCAGAAGCTTAGTAAATACAAATACCGTAGTGTTATTAAGTATGCATTGAAAATATGAAACAAAAAGTAAATGATTAATACGCAACACTAAACTTAAAAAAGCAAATATCATCATTTTGGTCCTCTATAGTACTCCTGCTTGAACCTGCTACAGCAATGTAACCATTTGGTGTAACTTTTATTCTTCTCGTTGTCCGATTTCTGAGTTGGCTCACATCGCTTTTCTTTTAAAAAAAATCAGTCATGGGGATTGAAGGGTTATAAAATATATGCGACTTGAGTGGCAAAAAACTAGCACGCTTATTGCTCTTTGAATGGCCATCTAATGGGAAAGCAATAGGTTTGAACTTCATCATAAAAATCGCTCGAAGCTTAAGACGTTAAAAAAGTAAATGGACTATAAATGCCTAAGTATTAAATTAAACATATAAAGCAAAATAATTTTCATTGCTTAAAAGCAACATCGTGACGTTTGCTACTTTTCTCTAGCGTAAACAAATTTCTCACATCACTGCGAATGAATGTCCGGTCATATTTTTTGCCAACTTTATCGCTCTGTGAGTAATGACTTACGACTAGTACGTTACTCTCAGTTTCGCAGAACCGATTGTTCGAAAATTCTTTAAGCCAAGCCAAAGCAAAGCCAAACTCCCCAGGGCACAAAGATGATGTTTTGATGATCATAAATATGCTAGCATTACAACGACAACGGATAGAGCTGGTGCGGGATCCGTAGCTCAAACAATACTTGCCTCATTATGTTACACGAGGAATTTTATCAATTTGTAATTTATCATATATTTCGCTAAAGTGCCAATTGTGAAATACGTTTTCTTAAATTCGGCCAGACATGGAATTTTTTAATATCATGGTTCACTTCTAGTTTCAGCATCCGGCAGATAGTCACGCTGGACCAAGTCGTCAACGTATATTTTCAAAAGATTCTTTCGTTTCGCAGGTAAAAGTAAAACTCTACGGGATGTTGGTATTTTTTTGCGAAATATGCGTAGGCATCCAATGTTGATTCTTTGGTGATAACAAGATGCTCGAAATTATGTTATGCTTTATGTGCGGAATATTTCAGAGGAAACTGAGGGAAATAACCTGTAAATTGTGCGTTCTTTAGCCGATTTTAAATTGAGATAAATCTGGTCTATTCATTATTCCTGGTTGAATGTGTTGCGGATTTAATCTTTAGAAGTGTGACAAGGAATTTTATCATTCTCATCTATGCTTCTTAGGGTGTTAATATAGCCGAAAGCTAATTTGATGAGAATTATGTAATGCTGTTCAAAATCCTGGTCATATTTCAACTTGTGAAACAATTATATAAGAGAGGCGACCACATTTCCTGTTTATTGAGACAGAGCTGGTTTTCTTGAGATTTTTCAGTCCTTACAGTCGCGAAGCATACGAAAAAATATCTTCCTTCTTCTAATCTAAAGACTAAGATGTTCCCCATATGCTCACAACATATTAGAGTTTTGTCATTTATCATTCTTTATTAAATTTTTGCAGTTTTACGGTCTACCACACTGAACTTGAGCAAAACGTTCGAGGAAAGCGGAATCCTGTAGGATTGAAGAACTTTGTTCTAGATTCTCCCAAGGATTGGTATATAACTTATTTATTTATCAGGGAACCAATACATGTCTGATTTCTAACTACAAGCAGGATTTGAAATTGGAGGTGTCGTATTATTGAGGTTTACTGAATTTATTAATAAGAGGCATACTACTTTTTGCGGAGAATAGAGGTTCGTTCTTGGATGGAGTTGGTGCGTGAGGATGAAAAACTTACTTTTGAAGTATATAGAAAATAAGGCTGTTCTTCTTCTTAAAAAAAATTGAATAAAAAGTAGCAGAAATACTTATGTATTGGTAACGAACAGTAGTATCGGACGGTTTTACATAAGGGGTACCCATAAGTAACGTCGCTTTTTATGTTAAGTATTTTTACTTATAAAAACTTGCACTTAATCAACTGTGTAGTCATCATTGTTTTCCATGAGTTTCTCCAATCTATTCTATTCTATGCTTTGAAAAATTCTGGCATTTTGTATATAAAAAATTCAACCATTGCGTTGTTGACCACTTCATAAGAATTGAATTTTTTCTCTAGTTAACGTTTTGAAAAGATGATAATCAGATGGGCAAGGTCAGGTAAGAAGGACTTCCCCTCCTAGTTCCCTAATTTTTTATTGTGTAATCCTCGAAGCATGTGTCGTTATCATATTGGCCACTTTCAATCAGTCAAGTTGATCACAATGAACGGTTTCACCAACATTTTCACAGTGGAACACACCATAGATGTTCCACCAAACATAAAAAACGACTTTGCTTCTATGAACATTCGGTTCTGCAGTTTTCCAGTAGAAAGCCATATTCTTTTTCCTCACTGGGTTATCGTAGAGAACCCATTTATCATCTCCCGTTATAACACGATCAAAAAACTAGTCTTTTTTATGCCGTTTTACGAATAAATTGTATATAGAAGATCTTTACAATTTGTTCTCATCACTGAGAAGATGGGGAATGCATCTATCTCCCTCAAAATGACGTCCAAAGATTTTGAATACGTTGGTCCTGTAAAATTCTTATAACTTCTCACAAGGACATCACAAGATAACGATCAAGGATTCATTTGACGGTGCTTTACTCGTCCCGATCGATTTTGTCCTTGAAATCTTATTTAAGATTAAAATTGAAAATGTGAATTTGTTTGTCAATTTTACCGAAAAATATGCTGAGCAATCTGGTCTAACCACAAAAGCTTTCAAACGATCTAACCCCAATGAAAAGAGGATATTTTTGGGGATGGATATCCTTGGCGGTATAGCAGTGAGAACTAGCGAACGAAATAGTGCTCTTACGTTCTCATCATAAATAATAGTGATATACACTGTAAAATTAATCCAAACGCAGATATATGAAACTTTGTTGAGTATATTTTTACGAATAACCATTTGTTTGTTTCATCTAACATTCAAGTTAATTTTTAACGGTGTAGGAATTAAACTTCGCAGACGCACATTTTTCTATCTGGTCCTTTCACTTCACGGAGTTTGTGCTTTGTCAGAGCTTTCCGCATTGTTCGATAATTTTCTCCAGTTGCAATTTCAGTAGTTGGTTGTCACTGGAGAGCGGTTCGTGCCAAATTCTTTGGGCATATAGGCTGGGACATTTTTGACCCTTTTTCAAAAGAACAGAGTTATATCATGTTATCAGAGTTATATCAGTGTTATATCATGCGCCAGTCCGCTTTATTTTTGGGCAAACTATATAATAACTCTCGTCACCGGAGCTGTCTCAATTCACTGGTTCCCAAAGAAAACACTATGCCCTTTGCAGGTACACCGCAATCAATTCGGCTATCGACATGGGTATATGATACTCAAAATAAATTAATAGTAAATATTTATTATAGTTTCAGAAAATAAATATTGTCAAACAAGATGCTCCATATTGTAATTGAGATCGAGAGTTTCAATCTCTCCAGATGTATTTTGAATTTTTGAATACAAAATGAAACTTTTTTGCCTTTTTCTTTTTGAGTTAATTCAAAGCTTGTACTGATTCCTCACAGCAACGATTTCTTTAGATAACGTAAACTCAGTTTCATTAAATTGAGATTCACATAACCTACAACTATCTGTCCCAATTTATGTAATTTTAATGTGTTATCACTCCGTATATACGTATAGTAGCCCGATGTCGTTTCATTATTTTGCATATTTGTCCAGCTACAACTGGAAAGGTATCCTGTATGGGAACGATATGTTGAACTGGTTATTTTGTGAGAAATCTTAGATAAATTAAAGCAGATGGACCCCTTGTCAGTTACAAAAAAGTGATCAAAGGGTTCATTAGAAACATTGCAGGTAGGTAACTAATACGAAAATGATGACATATCCCGTCCATAGTATGCCAGCTGTGATGAGAAATTAATATAAGAAAACCAGAAAAATCAAGAGTTTCAGGACAAGCTTGGCGGGTATAGTTTGTTTTCATTATTACAAGGAAAGAAAGCGACATGTCCTTTATATAATTAATTTTGGTTTCACGCAAAAATCAAGAAAATTAAATGTGTAAATGTCGATTATCTTTCCTCACCAGCCGGTAATTTCCAGTTGAGAACAAATCAGCTCCTTTTACATACTTAGGTAGCTCATTTTGATCGCACATGTAGCATTCCCTTGCCCATTCATGTGTAATTTTTACATTGTCAAGTTCTCGGAAGTCCTTGACTAGAATCAACAAATCAAGGATGCTGAAGATCTAAACATCTAGACAAAACCGTAAGGAGGACATTTGATATTCACATCCTTTTCGCCTAGTAAAAGAACCGGCCGGCCCAGGAAATTGGTCAGTCTGGTCATGTTTGCACTCCACTTGTCTTCTGTTCTGCACTTTTCCCAGAAGAATATAGCGGGAAGAGGAAAATCAGTTATACAAACAAAATAAACGTTTTATAGGCAGAGGATTTATTTTTATTTTTTTGTTGTTGTATATTGTCCCTCTTTTGACTTTTCGAAAAAACGGCGGAGATAAGTAAGCGTTACGAAATAATTCGACTTCTTAAATTTTTTGTAATCGCGGCTTTCACATGACCTGTCACATTTTCATCCGCTCTAACTATTGTTGTATGGTCTTAAATCTTAGGAGGAAGATACTTTTTAAGGCGATCAGGGAAGCAACAGGTATGCCTAATTTTTTTTTACCCCTACGAGACGGAAATAAATAGATCCCTTCTTCGTGTACAAAAGATGTCTTTTGTCTGATTATAGAAGTAAAGTGATACCACTTTTCCGGCTTCCAGATGAGCTTTGATAGCGATAATCTTAATTTATTATAAACCACCAATTTTTTATTTTATGTTGATAACTTTTTGATTGAGCAGAATTAGTTCGTCGCACACGTACGCGCGCTTATCAATTTATGCACTCGGAAGCTATACACGCCCGCGATTGCTAACAATTCACATCCAGCATCCAGCATCCAAGGTCAGTGATTAGAGAGACGAAATACTTTGTCTGCTGTTCGAATGGTCCAGTCCAGCAGCTGAAATCTCGTTTATTTTCTTGGCACAATCGGTTGCTGTGGCCCGCATTCTTAAATGAATGTTCGGATGGGGTCACAGTCAGCTGACGACAGTAATTGGCCTAATTTACCAGCAGAAATTAAATTGTAACGGTCTTTCTGATGTCTGTTATAAATCCGTTAAGATGGATTTGGATTTTAGCCCAAGTATCAAGTGTGATTTTTGAAATCTTAATCTAATTATTCTTTCCGTGATATTCACTGTTTTTGTTTACACGTTTTTCAGATATTTTTCATCTAATCAAATTAATTTGTAATCATTTAAGAATTAATCTTTCAGAATGTGATTTTTTTTTGTAAAAACAATTGAGATCTCGAATGTAAATGAAAAGATTGAAGATTGATTGATTGAAAATTGCACGTCATGCCTTGAAAAAAATTCAACTGAAAGAGGAACTCAGATAAAAAAACGGAAATTATTTTTGGATTTTTAGTACACTTTATGGAAAAATTCTAAATTGAAACGCCATCTGTTAGTCGAAATCCGGGTGGTGCCTTGAAATGGTGCAGCAAGGTCTTGGCAGAGAAGATAGAAAGTGAGAAAAGGAATTAAAGAGTTAAGTGAAGATGTGAATATACATTTTGCATTTTGCAATCGCATCTTATATTCTAGTGAGCTAGATTTGCCAAATTTGTAGGGTATTATAAAGAGATTAAAAAAGCTGCTTGGATAACCTCATTTGGCGATAGAATGTTTGTGTGTTGTCTTCAGCTCCAAGTAAAAGGAGCGTAATTATAAAAGTCTTAAATATTTAATTTGCTTGAATCTGATCAACTAATTTCGAATGGTGGTTAGAACTGAAAATAGTCCGTACGCGTTTTAATCATCTGCTCTCGAGTATTATTCATGGAAGCGTTAGTGAGTTGTGTAGCAAAAAAAGTCTTCTGTTAGTGAACTAAGTTATTATCATCCCACTTAATTTCCCGAAAAAAATATATATAAATGTTACAATTCTGTAATAATAACGTGTTAACAGTCTGATAATCAAAGTTTCGTTTGAAGCATAGCTGTCAGCCTGCTCTCCTAAATCTTACTATTATTAGTCTTTAGAAAAGCATTTGATTCAGTGTATCACCTAAATTTAAATTTCTTAGACTTGATAGAGATTGTAAGTTTCTTCTCATCAGCAATAAAATTAACTGAGATTCTTTTGCCTGGTAGAAGTCAAATGATGAAAATCAGACACTTACTTTCCGACCTATTATATTTACTGTTTGGCATTCCACAGGGGACTATCCTCGGACCGCTACTGTTCAGTGTATACATAAATGGATTGGTTAGTACATTGAAGCACACATCCATCTATTTATATGCTGATGATGTTCAGTTATATCATAGCAGGCTACTTAGATTTCTGGAGAACAGCGTTGGTGTATCAATGAAAATTTACTGCATTTATATGAATGGTTTACAGCATGTCTGATATGCCAGCAATTTTGCTAAAAAATATATTATGAGTCACACTACCTGCGATAAAGTCCTGGGGATTAAACTGACTTCAAAATACAGTCTTCGTATTGAATTGGCTAAATCGCTTGTAATTCAACATTTTACCTATTGTACATAATAATGTTTATCATGGTCATCTATTTGGATATGTGAAATCATATCTGTCCACTACCATAGAGAGGGGATCTTATTCAGTGAGACCTCATATTTTTACATATCATTAAATGGGGCAAACCACCACGCTATCTCTATTATAAGCTTCAATTTTTGCAGACTGACAGAGGTCTTGAACTTCTTGTTGCAAGGTGTTACATGTCGCCATAGGGAGAACGATCTTACTTTCTCCAAGGCTTGCGACCTTTGCCAACAAAAGTTGCATTGAATTATATTAAAGACTTCTTTTAAATGATGCACATCGCTCTTTGCAAACTGACCAGAAGCATACTGCTGCACTGTAAGGTTGCAATGGATACCTTGAGGAATTGCGAATTGGCGAATTGGAATTAGACTTGGCTTACAGCAGATTTTCTCTGTTCGGGAACTTGAAAAAAGAAATCAATTTTCTGGCAAGGACGAATTGAATACAATTACACAGCAATATTTTGAAGACTAAGCTAAGTTTTATTTTCCTGTACGACTACATGAGCTAAACATGTAAAAAGTGTGTTAAAAACAGAGGAGAATATAATAAAAAATAAATGTATTCGATGCACTATACTTAGTATATTATAGAAACATTGCTACAGTTCTAGTAACATTTCTGCACTTTATTTCCTTGTGAAATGCAGTTGTTAAATTATTCCATGGATCTGAAAATTACGATTGCCCAAAAATGCAATAAGGCAAACGTGTAATGATCGTCGAAATTATAATTCACGATCAGAATTGCACACGAGTACTGAATTATCAAAAAATAAAAAATCAGTACCTATATATACTTGCTTACAGTGCTTACAGTTAAACAAAAGATGTGAGGGGAGAACGTGCAAAACATAAGCAGAAATGACCAAACCTGAAGCATTTTATGGGAGTTTCTTTTATGGAAATATCGGACTAATCACATCCAGAAACTGCTGCAATGCTACGTAAATTTAATAATTCAATGAAGCTATCAGAGAAAATATTTACTCTCGAAATTCCTTATAAGATTTGCAACTGAAAAAATATTTAGTTGGTAGAACCCATCAACAAACACAACTATGTATAGCCTGAAGATCCTTATTGCTCAACATTTTGAAGACTGAGAATATACAAAGATCATGAGCTCGCAGAAAGAACAACAAATACAGAGTAGCATTAAACGGAGGTGAATTCATTGCCAAGGGCCTGGGAAAATTCTTAACCGAAAATTCATTTTACCATATCACGTTAACAAATGAAGATCGCCGACAGACTGTTGCGTTTGGAAAAGGAATGGCGCAAAAGCCACTTCTAAAAATGTGCAACATAAAAGAAACCAGAACCAGCCCAGCTTCTTGCTGTGATTGCACTTTTGAGAGAAGAAAGCAACAAGATCACAGTGTCCGGCCGGCCGGTCTTTGTGCATGGGCTGATCTCGTGCATGACCTCCTCCCTGTAATGGTAACGACAGGTCACTCTTCAAAAACACAAAAAGACCTTTTAAGTGGAGCGAATTCATTAAATTAGCATGTGGTCTACTTGCCAAAGCCAAATGTGGCTAAAATACTTTCAGAAAGGTCAATTATTCCTTAACCCGAGATTTACAGGCTTATCAGCGAGAAGCGGGCGATCATATGGTTTGACAGTCGATTATCTGGGCAGGGGCGAAAACACGACAAACTCACGCAGTTCGCTTACTTTGCATTTTAAATGAGAGGAGTTTTGGGCGGGAAACTTTGTTTAACGATTTAACCGGCCGCAACTGAAGTAAATTCCAAGAAAACCCATCCAATCTCAAGTCATTCCCAGCAGGTCCAACGAATACAGGCAGAAAAACATATGATAACGACAAAGCGAACGGCGACGGTAGTGAAGATCATCAGGAGGCTACAGCCAGGCGGTTTGATCATGTGTGAAACAATCTCGTGCTCGGAATAAAGATAAACAAGAATTCGGTTGGGATCGCCAAATCACACAACAGGAAATTAGACACGTCGAGGTGGATTACTCTGATTTTACTTTACCTAAGCGATCTAACTTAACACCGAGATTTCGTTAAAATTGAATGGCGAGTTACATCAGCCTCCAGCAGGAAGAAGTAGAAATGAAATGTGAGCTATACCCACCGGCCAAGTACATTATCAAAAGTTCGCATCTCCTCATTCACTAGAATCCAGAAGAATTTGATTGTCAATAAAAAAAATTCTAAGACGTTTGCGGGACAAAAAAGAACTAAAAAATAATCATTAGGCGGGAAAAGTGAGACGGACGGAGCACATTCAAGAAACCGGCAAAATTACGAATGGAAAAGTCGCTGTATGGGGTCGGCTGAGAACTCTGTTTTTTGTGTGCGTTTGTTAGCAGCACCAGAGAAAAAAGCGAAAAAAACAACAAATAAAAATCTAAAAACATTCGCATAAAATAAAATGACACTAAAAAACTTTAAATGCTAATTCCAAAAGCGAACACATCAAGAAAAAGACAATCTGATACTTTTTTAGCACTACGCGTGCGCGAATGCCTTAAATGAATCACAATTTGACAGACTGGCAAGGAGAGAGGCAGTGCGGTGGGTATCCGGGTCAGGCAGTTCATTCAGAAAAGGCGGGAAAAATTTGTAGGCGCCAAAAATGAATGAACTATAAAAAGACGTGTAAACAGTTATGTAGATAATTTTAACGAAAGTGAAATGTATGCAGAGTTATCGCTTTTGTTTCAGTGATAAGGAAAAGTTATGCGAGATAAGGGAGAAATTTATTTAGTTGAAGCATTTTTTTAGAGAGACCTCTATACCGGCAGATTATTTTGTTACATGTGAATTTTTTATTTCAATTTTGACGAGGGATCAGTGACAAATTGCTTTTGACGTGGACATTTATGATTTAAGGCACTTCAGAAAATTTCAGCATACTTTTTACTTGAAGGCGCTTGTGTGAAATATCACAACGGTTCACTATACGTAGAAGATAATAGATAGGCATATAAAGGTGTTGATAAATGCTTCCGAGTCACAGAAATATTGTAACCAGTTTAGAGTTTGTTGTATTCTAAGATATCGAATCTCATATTGGTATTCTCAATTCTAACCATAGCAAACTAGAAATACTATAGGCCAAAAAATATCTAATGCTCTCTTATATCTCAGGCAGATGCAGCATATACCATTATCGGTTACGTCTATTCTCTTTACATAGCAACCCATAAGTAAATGATCAGTAATTAGGTCTGTGTTGTTTTTTGGTCCAGCTTGCAAAGGATCGGGGGCATTGTAGTCTTCGACAAAAAATATGAAATAACTTTCTTCCTCGTTTACACTTTTAACAAGATGTTTTGTATTCATTCTCGTAATATCTAATGGTCACTGCCTGGTGGATCGGAGTAGAAAACTGGTCGGCCCTAGGCCGACTAGAATATCATGGCAAAGGTTATCTATTCAAAGGTGCGCACAGAAGATAGCCTGCATTCAGCGTCTTTAGTTCCTCTTTCCAAAAGTACTCGAAGCAATTGCTTCTCCATGCTTCTACACGTTGCCTGCCGCAATTAGTAGAAAAGCTTTCGTGAGAAAAATATATGTAAAAGTACCCTTAGCAGTAAAGAGCTTAAAAGCTTTACGAAAATCCTTGGAACTCGACCTAACTTCAATACGAAGTCCTAAATACGAAAGAGAGGGTGCGGTGTAAGGAAATTAAAAGACGGATGAATTGACTAAGGTCGAATCCAACAATCCATATATTGGGATTTCTAATAAGGAAGAGAGGAGCCACGAAAATTGGACCATCTATATGCAGTGTGAGCGAGATCCAACATGGATAAGGCTCTTTCGTTCATATCTGGAAAAAATAAACAAGTCCAATCCAAAAAAGTAAGCGGAAGAGGACGAAATTTGCAAATGTCCTACTCTATGAGGTTACGAACCACAGAAAATGCATGTTTAGTCCCAGATAAAATTTACAAGCTACCTTCAAAGTAGCGACGAATTCAATACGAATAATATTGATGAATTATTCCAAGACAGGACACCATAGGTGTCACGAATTACATAAAATTCGAAAAACTTGCAAAGTTGAAATAGGTGGTCAAAAGGAACAACGACAGAGTTTCTTTTCTCTGAAAGAAAGCTCTGATCGCAACGAAAAACGTGGAAATGAGTTCCTTGAATGTGTACCGTTAACTGTTGAGGATGTATTCAAAATTGTAAACTCTGTTACATCGCCGCGATCGGCCAGGTTACCCAAGCCTGCGTCGAAACCTCGAACACTCCCGATTAACGCGTTGCTCAGATCGAAGTTGAATCTGGCCGCAATTCGCTGTGCATCACTTCGCCCTCACAACTAGGTCAGCGAGCACTAGGCCACCAGCAGAAACTGATGCACAGACAGTGCACTCGGCGATCGGATGTTTCCCACACCAGAATGCGTTATTCAGATCACCCTTATCTGCGGTGACCTCAAGAAGTCCTCCCCAGAAGTCTTTTCCATTGAAGTCCACCTTCAAGATGTGGACAATGGACAACACCACCACGTAATTGAGCAATCTTGCCATGTCCCGCAGCGTAGGCGTTGGCTTCTGGTCAGATTGACTTTAGCGCCAGCGCTCCCCTCGAACTGTTCGAAAACAGCCCGATGGGAAAACCCTGGTCGCGCGTGAAGAAGAGAGGCAGGTCGTTAGCGTACGTCAGCACATAAGCTCTTATGCTAGTGGACGATATTCGGATCCCGTACTTTTCCAAGTCGTGGCGAAAATTTACCGGGAGCCGCTCCACCGACACATCATACAACATGCCTGACATAGGACAACCCTGACCTATTCCTCCTCCGAAACGGGATAGGAAACGGTACTTCCCCCTGATGCTTAATCAGCGCCGTTGAAGGTCCGATGATGAGCCCGATGAATGTAGCCAGGAGTTTAAACGCATCAAGCGCGACCAGAAGATGTTCGTGACTGACGCTATAAAAAGCCTTATGTTGATCCAAAGAGAATATCGGCATTGTCAGGGCGGAGCGATTGCAGTAGTCAATCACAGTAAGACTGTTCTGGGCCTATAATCGATGACATCGTCGTGCTTAAAGTCAACCTAATTGCTTTGCAGACGATTTTCTAGTCCGCATTGCAAAGGGTCAGCGGTCTTCAATCCTCTGTCCTTCGAAGGTCTCCCTTTTTTGGTATCAGGCGTATCACAGATCGTCGCCTGCTAAGGGGAAAATCTGTGAGACCGTCCGCCACAGCAGTTCAAGAAGCAAGAGATTCCTGAATTCTATGAAGAACTTTGGAGTTTGGCCATCATAATCATCATAAGACAGATAGATATAACATGATTTTTTTTGTGTACCATTAATGGCTATATAGTTGATTTCCTTGTATCAGGAATAATTTTAGACGTTACAAACGTTTGCGTCAGCTTGCAATACCCTACATCTAAGGTATAAGAAGGCAGATCATTGTAGTAGTGCTGTATTTCCATCTTCACTTTGCTGGTTAACCCCTTCAATGAAGATATTTTAAATTGGTACGATGCTGGTAGATTTTCGATTTTGAGCTTTATTGCTTTCACACAGGATCTGCATAGTTTTCATTTGCAACTTTAAAGTATTGTATCTCACAGCTAAGGGACACAGGAGTTATTAAAAAAGTAACTATCAAGACAAATTTGGAATTATTTATGAAATAAAAAAATTTTCACATCAATCAACTGCGGTCGGTTTTATCATTAATTTTATCTGAACGGAACTCTGAGTAAAGCATTCGAAGTTGTTTTGCGAAACGCAGCGGTTCAAGATAATTTTAAAATAGCCATAGTTGATATTTTCGACGTAAACACAAATCACATATTGATTGGCCATTGTAAACAAATACAACTTCCTTTGGTGTGAAGAAAACGATAAGAGCAGTCAAAATAGCCACTCCAACCACACTCCATTATTACATAAAACCAACACGGGGCGATAGGTAATCTCCCGATTCAATCGAAAGTTTCTTTTCAACTTTTTATCAAATCAACTCTACGTACTTGAAAGGAATTTTAACGAACTTTTTCTTAACATTAATATCCATTATAAGTGGGGGAAAGGAAGGTAATCTGTAACGGCCGATTTAAACATGCGACCGTTTAAAGTCGCTGACTTTGCTAAGTCCCGCATTTACTCAAAACAGGTTGTGGGGAATTTCGATTTCCAACCACTCACTCAGGAGAATTACTCCCATAAGCTAAGTAGAAAGTCAGGGAACAGCCGATAAAGAACAAGTTGGCGGGTTTATTTCATGTTCTATTTAATGTAAAGCAATGTTGTATATATGTGCAGGAGTTTTTGATCATGTAAAACTTTATGAGTGGTGAACATTCTTTTGATATGTTTGTTATGTTTGATAGTCATCCCGAATAGCTGCGCCAAAATTTTTTTTTTCAAAATGGCATTTCCTATTTGCATACGGGCTAAATTTACCCAAAATGTTATTCACACCTAATTTTTTGCATTTTGTGACTTCATTTTTTTGGTTACTGGTAAAACTACACAAGGTTCCTAACTAAGAAGTAAACGTATTTCGGGTCGTTCTTTTAAGATATTAACGAGAAAATTCGTTACTCTCACTCTGCAGTAGGCTGTATCGATTCGTATGTAGAAAGAATTTATGGTTATGGTTATGGAATTCAATAATTGTATAAAGTGTTTGTGGAATAATGTAAAAGTGGTTGGAATGGGGATATTCAGACTTCGTCAGTATCATATTTGTTTTACTTTCAAATTTATGGAAAGAATTTTATTATGTACTGCTTCCTACTTCAGAATATTATTAACAGCTTTGTATTGAATACTTTTTGATTTTGGTATTTAGTATGATTTGCTTTTCTATACCAAGGAGAGATTCGATTATTACTGCCATGGGACGATACTTGACAACAAAACTTTTAGCACTCTTTTTATAATCAGTTGAATTCTCCAAGCTACGGCATTGCGAACGCTAGCTTCCTTTACAGGTAAAGATTTGAAGAATTCAAAATACAAGTCCATATATTTCCATCTAAATTACTAATCGGTGAATAAACTTTATACACCTGAAACAAAGGGTTTAGCTGAAGTTACCTGGAAACCAATGATTGCAATTGATAAAATATAGTCTCTTACTCTAAAAATTAACTTGTGGGGGAAGTACAAGGAAGTGTAAGGATAAATAAAATCCAAAAATTGCTTCTCACTATTCTTTTAGTGATTCTCAGTATTCGGTCGAATGCAATAGGGGCGTTTCTCCTCACTTTATCAAAATTTTACTTCTGCTCATAATTAAACAATTATTACATATCTTTAACCCC